>QRFJ01007176.1:0-54998 GCA_006176705.1 Cocos nucifera
TGAGACCGCACCACCCACTAGAAATCATCAATCGCGGAGATTTTCGCATCTCTACAGAGGGAGTGTAGGGATCCGAGAAAATAGTGGGAGCTAATTTGTTTAAAAATAAAAATCCCTAAACAAATTGGTCAAGTCAAAATTACAGTATCTAACTAGAATCTTTGACTCTCTACAGGAAAATATGTCTGCGTCCAACCCACTTGGCACGTATCCTAGACACACATAGACTGACTGGACCCAATTATAAAGATTGGCTCAGGAACTACAAAATTGTTTTGGGTTCAGAGAAGTTAACACATGTTTTGGACCAGGACCCTCCCACCTTACCAGCTCGTCCATCCACTGTTGAACAGAGAGCGTCTCTGGAAAAATGGATTGACGAAGATAATAAGGCCAGATACTACATGTTGGGCTCGATGTCTGATGAGCTCCAGCGCCAACATGAAGATATCGGGACTGCTCGCCAAATGTTGGCTCACCTGCAGGAGATGTTTGGTGAACAGAGTCGCGCAGCCAAATATCAAGTCACGAAAATGACTTTTTAAGGCTAAGATGCGTGATGGGCAGTCAGTCCAAGATCACTGTCTGACAATGATCAAGGACATGGAAGAGCTTGAGAAGCTCGGTGTGAAGTTGGACTTGGACTTGCAGAACGATATTATTCTGCAATCCTTGACTGATGCATATGGGCAATTCATCATGAATTACCACATGCATAAACTTCAAAATTCCTTGGCCGAGTTGAATGAATATGCTGGTTACCGCTGAGCTTTCTATGAAAGGTTCTAAAGGCTCAGTTCTTGCTATGGAACGGACTTCTTCCAAAAGAAAGTCTTATGGAAAGAAAAAGAAGTCTGTGAAAAAGCAAAAGGTGGAAGGATCAAAGAAGAAGAAGGCAGAACCGAAGAAAAAGGCCGATGGCAAAGGAAAGTGTTTCCATTGCAACAGCGACGGCCATTGGAAGCGGAACTGCCCTACTTACCTGGCCACCCTGAAAGAACAAGAAGGAAGGTCCTTCTGGAGGTATGCTCGTTATTGAGTCTAACCTTACGGTTTCTTCTGCATCCAGTTGGGTGCTTGACTCTGGTTCTAGTGCTCATCTGTGCACTTCTATGCAGGGTCTTGAGGATAGCAGGAGGCTGAGGGATGGAGACATGATCCTACGCATCGGTAATGGAGCAAGAGTTGCTGCAGTAGCCGTGGGAACATACCCTCTTCGATTACCATCTGGTTTAGACTTAGTTTTAAAAAGACTGTTATTATGTGCCTGCAGCTAGCAGGAATTTGATTTCTGTTTCATGCTTAGCACAAGAAGGTTATGTGATCACCTTCTTTAAGGACCATTGTAACATTCTTTATGAAAGAAATAAAATTGCAAATGGTTTCCTTATTAATGGTCTTTATCAGCTACATATTGATGTACCTGTTTTAACTATCGAGCAAAACGTGAATGCCAAACGACCTAGGGATAGTCCAAACGACAGATATCTATGGCACCTGAGATTAGGTCATATAGCAGAAGATAGGATTAACAAATTGGAGAAAAATGGGCTATTGAGTCCATTGACTTTTGAGTCATATCCAACTTGTGAATCTTGTCTTCAAGGCAAAATGACTAAACTCCCTTTTGTTGGACATGGGGAGAGGGCCACAGATCTCCTTGCCCTAGTACATACTGATGTGTGCGGCCCATTTGATGTGCCGGCTAGAGGCAATTTTGTCTACTTCATTACCTTTACCGATGATCTGTCTAGGTATGGGTATGTGTGTATCTTATGAGACACAAGTCTGAAGCTTTTGAAAAGTTCAAAGAATTCAGACATGAAGTAGAAAAACAAACTGGAAAACCCATTAAGGTTCTTCGATCAGATCGAGGAGGTGAATACCTTAGCCGGGAATTCCTAGACTATCTTAAGGAAAAATGGCATAGTCTCTCAATGGACTCCACCAGGAACACCTCAACTCAACGGGGTTTCAGAACGGAGAAATCGGACTCTATTGGATATGGTTCGATCCATGATGAGCTTCACAGACCTCCCTGATTTCCTTTTTTGGGGACATTCATTATTTTAACTTCAATCTATTTACTGAATAGGGTTCCCTCTAAAACCGTTCCTACCACACCGTATGAGATATGGCACGGTAAGAAACCAAGTCTGAGTCATCTCAGAATTTGGGGTTGTCCGGCTCATGTCAAAAGACAACAAGCGGACAAGTTAGAGTTTAGGTCCTTTAGAGCTCGATTCATAGGATATCCTAAAGAGTCATTAGGATACTATTTCTACATTCCAGAAGACCACAATGTGATTGTGAGTCGACATGCCATATTTCTTGAAAAATAGTTTATTCAAGATAGTGGCATTGGAAAGCAGATTAAGCTTGATGAGAAAGTCTCACAAGCAGAACGAGCTAAGGACCAAGTGGAACCAAATCAGGTTGAGCCAATAAGAACACTACCTCCTCCACCTCGTAGATCGGAAAGAGTTTTCCCGTCCCCTGAAAGATACTTAGGTATTATTTCAGAGGATGTAGAGGAAATGTTCCTCATAGGTAATGGTGCTCATGGTGATGATCCCAAAACCTACAACGAGGCGATATCAGATATCGACTCCGAGAAATGGCTTGAGGCAATGAAGTCAGAGAATTGACTCGATGCACTCAAACCAAGTCTGGACCTTGGTAGATCCACCAGAAGGTATAGTACCTATTGGGTGTAAATGGATCTTCAAGAGAAAGATTGGTGCAGATGGGAATGTGGAGACATTCAAGGCTAGACTGGTGGCAAAAGGTTATAGTCAACGCGAAGGCATTGACTATCAGGATACCTTTTCCCCAGTAGCTATGCTAAAATCCATCCGCACATTGCTTGCTGTTGCAGCCTATTTCGATTATGAAATATGGCAAATGGACGTGAAAACGGCATTCCTAAATGGATATCTTGAGGAAGATATCTATATGGAACAGCCGCTAGGTTTCACATCCAGTGATACTGATCACAAGGTTTGCAAGCTGCAAAGGTCCATATATGGACTTAAGCAAGCATCTCGGAGCTGGAACACTCGTTTCAATGATGTGATCAAAAAGTTTGGTTTCATCAAAAATGAAGAGGAACCATGTGTTTTCAAAAGGGTCAGTGGGAGCGCTGTTGTCTTCCTCGTATTGTACGTGGATGACATCCTCCTTATTGGGAATGATATTCCCATGTTGACATCAGTCAAGATGTGGTTGTCCAAGGAATTCTCCATGAAAGACCTAGGTGAAGCATCCTTTATTCTAGGAATTAAGGTCTATAGGGATAGACCGAATAGGATGCTAGGACTTTCACAGAAGATGTACATAGAGGAAGTACTAAAGAGGTTTAGTATGGAAAACTCTAAGAGGGGATTAATACCCTTCAGACATGGTATTCATCTTTCCAAGAAGATGTGCCCCAGCACACCTGAGGAAATAGAACGCATGAGCAAGATCCCTTATGCTTCTGCAATAGGGAGCCTCATGTATGCCATGCTATGTACACGACCTGATATAGCCCATGCTGTGAGTGTCACAAGCAGATATCAGTCAAATCCAGGTGAAGAACACTGGACTTCTGTGAAATGTATCCTTAAGTACTTGAGAAGAACTAAGGATATGATGTTGGTCTTTGGTAATGGAGAACTCCAAGTCCAGGGATACACAGACTCGGACTTTCATGTCCGATATAGATGATCGAAAGTCGACATCTGGGAAGTCTGTTTGTGTGCAATGGTGGAGCTGTCAGCTGGAAGAGTTCCAAGCAAACTGTGATAGCAGATTCCACCATGGAAGCAGAATATATAGCTGCATCAGAGGCTGCAAAGGAAGCATTCTGGTACAAGAAGTTTGCTGCAGAAATTGGAGTAATGCCATCAGATGCCATTCCTCTTTACTGCGACAACAATGGCGCCATAGCCCTTGCTAAGGAGCCGAGGTCTCACCAGAAGTCCAAGCACATTGAGCGGCGATATCATCTCATCCGCGATTACCTTGAGAAAGGTTACGTTGAGGTCAAGAGAGTCAACTCCACAGATAATGTGGCAGACCCACTTACAAAGCCGTTGGGCCAGCAGAAGATCGAAGCCCACCTTGAGAAGATGGGACTTAGACTTGTAGCCAATTGGCTTTAGGACAAGTGGGAGATTGTTAGATATATGTGCCCTAGAAGCCAGAATTGGCTGACACTTGTAATACACTTCTAGGGGCAAAATTGTAATTTTGACTATAATTAATGAAATGGGTTATTTTCTATCACACATGTGTATTTAGTGTCTGTGATACATCCTTTGAGTTAATGGTAATGATAATTCATATTTTCAAGAGTTGAAAATTTAAGACATGAATAATCATTATTAACTCATAAACAGCTCCCGACCATAGGATCATCACGAGGATGGTGATTGATCCGGAAGGTTGGTGTACGATCGCTTCTCTTTAGTAGATGAGTCTTGAGTCTACGGTGTGGAGACACCGGAGCGAGAGTACAGGTACTCGTTAGAGAACGAGGGCACTGAGCGTGACCACCTCGAGTAGTCATTAGGAAGTCTACCTTCTCGTCAATGACTGACTCGATGCTGCAGTAGTGTGTCTGGTTCTTTGACCTGAGATGCATCGGCAGTTCACCTTGAGGGTGTTATAGTTTGACTACACCATTACTCGGTCTCCTAGCCATATGGAACCCTGAGGTGTATGTTGGCTATAGCATGTTCATTGTAGGAACTGGATTGCATCAAGATGGAATCTATCTACCTCGGTGGTAGAGGAGCAGCCCTATGATGATCATGAGAATCAAGTCCAGAAATCCATGGCCATGGTAGAGTGAAATAATAGAAAGAGTTTCTATTTAGATTTTCACATTGGACTCGAATCGAATGATTACATCATATGACAGAGACTAGGGTTTGACGAGTTCACCTTAACCCTAATCTGATCGGGGCTCAAGATAGAAGAACTTAATCACACAGGTAGCTGCACCAAGAGGTTCGCATTCAGCTCTGATGGGTTGCCACCATATACTGCTAGGTGTCACTGGTGGATTTTGGGAGCAATTAGAATGATTTAGATGATCGATCATTCTAGCTGTTCGAATCAGAAGAGTTCTGATCCATCGAAAGGAGTTTCGATGATGTCTATGATAGAGATCATGACATATCCCATTACCATACAGAACTGAACCTAACTGGGTCACACAAACAAGGGTTTGAATCTGGTGATCATCAATTGAACTGATCTAGTTCAATTGATCTGAATGAGATTCAATTAGGTTCAAGGAAAATCGTGCTAGCACTCGATTGAACCTAACGTTCTTCTTTTTTACTATCATAAATAAGTTGTCCTGACTGAGCCAAAGGAGTTTGTGCTCAATCAGAGGCCTTCATATGGTCTGACTGGAGGTTGTCCAAGTCAGAATAGGTTGTCTTATTTTGTAAGACATTACCTGCCATTTTTGGTCACCTGCCATTTCTTGTTCTTTGACTTTGGTCAAAAGTCTACCTTTGACTGGTCAAACGTTGACCATTGACCCTTTGACTTTTGACCACATGTCATGCACCTATTGGAGAGCTGGTGGGGGCCTGTCCCCCTGCCAGAACCTGGCAAGGAGAAGGGCGCACGCCAAGGGTGGCGTGAGCCCAAGTAGGAGGCGCCTAGGAGTCCTTGTTGGACAAGGACTCCACCTCCCTTTTGGATTCCAATCAGAGTTCTACTAAGAATCCAGTTTGACTGGTCTTAGGCGCCCTCTAAGGAGGAATCCAGGGGTCTCTATTCCAACCAATCAGATTTAGATCTGATTTCACAAAGGGTTGTGATTGGTTGAGAGGAAGAGGAGTTGGATCACAAGAGGTCTATAAATAAGACCCTGCGCCCAACCCTAATTCAAAGTGAATGCAATTTAATTGAGAAACCCCACGCCCAAGGCTGCCTCTCCCCTCCTTCTCCATGCCATAGTCTCTTCTCCCCTTGCTCTCCACGTCCAAAAGTGTTTTGGACTTAGGTTGGTGCGATTCAGATCAAGGAAAGGCGATCAAAAGCAAGAAGGCTGCGCTGCTGCAAAAGGACGACTGCAGATCTTCAAAAGAGTTTTGAAGATCCTCCAGATCAGATCCAGATCTGATTTTTGGAGGTGTGATAGAGAAGAAGAGGATCTCCAGATCCAACCCGAGTGGATACCGGTAGAGGCCAGGCGCTTGCGTGGCTAAGATCCAGAACCTTCCGCTGCAATCAGGATCATCTACAGGGTAATAGGATTACCCAAATCAGGTAAATTAAATTTGATTTAATTTATCTTATTTTATTTTATTTATTAAAATAATAAGAATCAGATCTGAAACATATCAAGATCTGATTGAGATCAAGAGAAAAATTTTTGAAATATATCTCTTGATCTAATCAGATCTGACGAACCTGGATTTCCCTGTCCCCCCTATATGGTAGGTTTCACATCCAGTGATACTGATCACAAGGTTTGCAAGCTGCAAAGGTCCATATATGGACTTAAGCAAGCATCTCGGAGCTGGAACACTCGTTTCAATGATGTGATCAAAAAGTTTGGTTTCATCAAAAATGAAGAGGAACCATGTGTTTTCAAAAAGGGTCAGTGGGAGCGCTGTTGTCTTCCTCGTATTGTACGTGGATGACATCCTCCTTATTGGGAAATGATATTTCCCATGTTGACATCAGTCAAAATGTGGTTGTCCAAGGAATTCTCCATGAAAGACCTAGGTGAAGCATCCTTTATTCTAGGAATTAAGGTCTATAGGGATAGACCGAATAGGATGCTAGGACTTTCACAGAAGATGTACATAGAGAAAGTACTAAAGAGGTTTAGTATGGAAAACTCTAAGAGGGGATTAATACCCTTCAGACATGGTATTCATCTTTCCAAGAAGATGTGCCCTAGCACACCTGAGGAAATAGAACGCATGAGCAAGATCCCTTATGCTTCTGCAATAGGGAGCCTCATGTATGCCATGCTATGTACACGACCTGATATAGCCCATGCTGTGAGTGTCACAAGCAGATATCAGTCAAATCCAGGTGAAGAACACTGGACTTCTGTGAAATGTATCCTTAAGTACTTGAGAAGAACTAAGGATATGATGTTGGTCTTTGGTAACGGAGAACTCCAAGTCCAGGGATACACAGACTCGGATTTCATGTCCGATATAGATGATCGAAAGTCGACATCTGGGAGTCTGTTTGTGTGCAATGGTGGTGCTATCAGCTGGAAGAGTTCCAAGCAAATGGTGATACACCTCATCCATGATTACCTCGAGAAGGGTTATGTCGAGGTCAAGAGAGTCAACTCCACAGATAATGTGGCAGACCCACTTACAAAGCCGTTGGGCCAGCAGAAGATCGAAGCCCACCTTGAGAAGATGGGACTTAGACTTGTAGCCAATTGGCTTTAGGACAAGTGGGAGATTGTTAGATATATGTGCCCTAGAAGCCAGAATTGGCTGACACTTGTAATACACTTCTAGGGGCAAAATTATAATTTTGACTAAAATCAATAAAATGGGTTATTTTCTATCACATATGTGTATTTAGTGTCTGTGATACATCCTTTGAGTTAATGGTAATGATAATTCATATTTTCAAGAGTTGAAAATTTAAGACATGAATAATCATTATTAACTCATAAATTGCTCCCGACCATAGGATCATCACGAGGATGGTGATTGATCTGGAAGGTTGGTGTACAATCGCTTCTCTTTAGTAGATGAGTCTTGAGTCTACGGTGTGGAGACACCGGAGCGAGAGTACAGGTACTCGTTAGAGAACGAGGGCACTGAGCGTGACCACCTCGAGTAGTCATTAGGGAGTCTACCTTCTCGTCAATGACTGACTCGATGCTGCAGTAGTGTGTCTGGTTCTTTGACCTGAGGTGCATCGGCAGTTCACCTTGAGGGTGTTATAGTTTGACTACACCATTACTCGGTCTCCTAGCCATATGGAACCCTGAGGTGTATGTTGGCTATAGCATGTTCATTGTAGGAACTGGATTGCATCAAGATGGAATCTATCTACCTCGGTGGTAGAGGAGCAGCCCTATGATGATCATGAGAATCAAGTCCAGAAATCCATGGCCATGGTAGAGTGAAATAATAGAAAGAGTTTCTATTTAGATTTTCACATCGGACTCGAATCGAATGATTACATCATATGACAGAGACTAGGGTTTGACGAGTTCACCTTAACCCTAATCTGATCGGGGCTCAAGATAGAAGAACTTAATCACACAGGTAGCTGCACCAAGAGGTTCGCATTCAGCTCTGATGGGTTGCCACCATATACTGCTAGGTGTCACTGGTGGATTTTGGGAGCAATTAGAATGATTTAGATGATCGATCATTCTAGCTGTTCGAATCAGAAGAGTTCTGATCCATCGAAAGGAGTTTCGATGATGTCGATGATAGAGATCATGACATATCCCATTACCATACAGAACTGAACCTAACTGGGTCACACAAACAAGGGTTTGAATCTGGTGATCATCAATTGAACTGATCCAGTTCAATTGATCTGAATGAGATTCAATTAGGTTCAAGGAAAATCGTGCTAGCACTCGATTGAACCTAACGTTCTTCTTTTACTATCATAAATAAGTTGTCCTGATCTGAGCCAAAGGAGTTTGTGCTCAATCAGAGGCCTTCATATGGTCTGACTGGAGGTTGTCCAAGTCAGAAAAGGTTGTCTTATTTTGTAAGACATTACCTGCCATTTTTGGTCACCTGCCATTTCTTGTTCTTTGACTTTGGTCAAAAGTCTACCTTTGACTGGTCAAATGTTGACCATTGACACTTTGACTTTTGACCACATGTCATGCACCTATTGGAGAGCTTGGTGGGGGCCTGTCCCCCTACCAGAACCTGGCAAGGAGGAGGGCGCACGCCACCCTAGGCGTGTGCCCAAGTTGGAGGCGCCTAGGAGTCCTTGTTGGACAAGGACTCCATCTCCTTTTTGGATTCCAATTAGAGTTCTTCTAAGAACCAACTTTGACTGGTCTTAGGCACCCTCTAAGGAGGAATCCAGGGGACTCTATTCCCACCAATCAGATTTAGATCTGATTTCACAAAGGGTTGTGATTGGTTGGGAAGAAGAGGAGTTGGATCACAGCTTAGTCTATAAATAAGACCCTGCGCCCAACTCAAAGATTGATTGAGATAAAGATTTCCATATGCCCCAAGGCTTTTCTCTCTCCTCCTCCTCCATGCCAAACTTCTTCTCCCTCTCCTCTCCACGTCCAAAAGTTTTGGACTTGGTTGGTGCGATCCAGATCAAAGAAAGGCGATCAAAAGCAAGAAGACTGCACTACTGCAAAGGACGACTGCTGATCTTCAAAAGGAGTTTTGAAGATCCTCTAGATCAGATCCAGATCTAATTTTTGGAGATGTGATAGAGAAGAAGAGGATCTTCAGATCCAGCCCAAGTGGATATTGGTAGAGGCCAGGCGCTTGCGTTGCTAGATCTAGAACCTTCCACTGCATACAGGATCATCAATGGGTAATTGGATTACCTAAATCAGGTAAATTAAATTTGATTTAATTTATCCTTATTTTATTTTATTTATTAAAATAATAAGAATTAAATTTGAAACATCCCAGATTTGATACAAATCAAAGAGAAAAAAATTTGAAATATATCTCTTGATTTGATCAGATCTGAACGAACCTGGACCGAGAAATCAGGATTTCCCTTCAGGACGTAGATATTTTTTTATAGAGAGTCAAAGTTTCTAGTTAGATATTATAATTAAGACTTGACCAATTTATTTAGGAGCTTTATTTTTAAACAAATTAGCTCCCACTATTTTTTTGGATCGCTACACTTCTCCTGTAGAGATGCAAAAATCTCCATGATTAATGATTTCTAGTGGATGGTGCGGTCCCACCAACTAACTCATCACCTCACCTAACAGTTATTGGTGATGGGTTAGCCAATCAGTGAACAACTCTTATTCAATGATTCTCTAATCATGGTGCGCCCAAACTTGATCTCTAATTCATGAATCTCACTATGCCCAGAATATTGATCCACTTCTTAGTTAAGTCAGACCCATCATTTGCATAGATTGAATTCCTAATTGAGTCTCTCACCATATCCAAAATATTGAGCCCAATCCATCCTCCAGCCTGTAGCATCCAATGCTTAATAGATATGGTTGTCTTTTTGATGCAACTAAACCATTGTAACTAGCCGAGAACAATCAATCCTAGAAAGGGCCTGCACATCAACAATGGTGGAAGATCTTAGACTTAATCTTTTCTTAGAGAGATTTGATTTAGATCTCATTAAACTAGACTTGACATAGTCATAACCATTATGACTGACCTAGTGGCATGGGTTAGCTACGATTATTGGCCATCTCAGATCAGGACTGAGCCAACAAATATGTCCAGATAAGTTAGACCAGTGGAAGGGATATGCCATTAACTCGACAAGAATGCATTCAAGTCGAGTAGCTTCCAATTAAAAACTAGTCGTTCATATCTGCCAAACTTACCTTAGACACCAAATTATTGAGCCAAAACCAATCGGGTTAGCCTATAATCCAGACTCTAACCACTAAGTTAATTAGGTTATAGCTTGATCGATCACTCACATGACTCGATCTTGACCAAGACTTAATCCTATTAGGCTGATCAATTTAAGCACTATTGATCCCATCTAACCAACTCTTGATTTGGTTTGATCAATCGCTTAGACCTAATTGAGCTACCCAAGCTCGAACCTAATTTTATGAATATATCTTAGATCTTAAATTCTCAATTTTAGATCTACCATATTTCATAATCCTAATTCTCAATTAAGTTTAGGGTTTACAAACAAAATATGTAAATAAAATTCTAGGATTTCAGGATCTAGAATTTTGCAGAAAATAAGTTCTTGATTTTTGATTAAGGATGAATGCGCAGCACCCCTACACATCATAAGAACACCCCATCGAATGAAAGGAGAGAGCATTTAGACCCTACTTTATTCTTATGATCGAACGGCCAGGGGGAACGTCTTAATCAAAAATATAAAAACTACAAAACTAGTTAGATCTACGTCATATATCTCATATATAAAAATTAATCTAACTATAAAGATATTTTGCCTACATCTCATCTATCATATCATGTATATTTTTAGATCTAAATTATCTCATAATTATCTAAAAATTAAATTTAAATTGATCACATCAAAATAAATTCTATTCTAGATAATTATGTAGAACTATTCTACAACTAGTCTAAACATGCATTCATCATATCTCATATGAACCAAAAATTAAATAATTTTATTTTCTATTTTTTAGATCTTATTATAATATTTATAATATCAAAAAATAATAAATAAATTAATCTAAAATTATAATTTAATTAAATTAAATTATGATCATGCAAAACTATGCATAGAATAATTCTATTCTATAACTAGTCATGCATCTTATAGAACTTAGATCTAAATTATTTAATTTTAATTTTTTTAATTTTAGATCTAATCATATCTCATGTGATATTTGAAATTACTTAATTATTAGATTAAAAATAAATTTAAATTATATCTAAATAATTTATGAGAATCAGGCTCTGATACCAGTTGAAGGGGAAACCTAGTTTCCCGGGACAAGTTCGTTCAGATCTGATTGGATCAAGAAAGATATTTTAAATTTTTTTTTTTAAACATAGATCAGATCTAAGATATTTTAGATCTAATTTTAAATATCTAATAAAAATAAAAATAAATTAAAATAGATTTAATTTTGTACCTTGTTATTGGGTAATTAGATTATCCTATGATGATCCTGCTGATTGCCTGAGGTTCTAGATCTAGCCTCGTAAGTGCCTGACCTCTATCGATATCCACTTGAGCTGAAACTAAAAATCTTCTCCTTTTTTATCACTTCTCTAAATATTAGATTTGGATCTGATTTGGAGGATTTTTAAAACTTCTTTTGAACATCGGAGATTGTCTCTTGCAGTAGTGCTGCCTTTCATCCTTTCTCGTCATCTTTCTCTTGCCTAGATCACACCAAACTGGAGCCCAAATACCCTTGGGCATGGAGAGGAGAGAAGGGACCTAAAGATGGCATGAAGGAGGGAGAGGGGAAGCCTTGTGGCATGTGCTATGGCCTTAGCTCTCTGAAATTAGGCACAGATAGGGTTTATATAGACCCTACTGCGCCATGCAGTACCACATCATCCCGACCAATCACGTTGCTTCATGCAGTCAGATCTAAATCTGATTGGTGGGATGATATCACCAAATCCAATCAGATAAGGGCCCCTTTAAGTAATCCTTAGATGGTGCCTAAGACTGGTTAAAGTCTAATCTTTCTCACCACCTAGGTAGAAACCTCGAAGTAACTGGAGTCCCATCTGTATGGGACTCCAGGCGCCTCTTTCCATGGGCGCATGCCTCCCTAGGCATGCGCCCCTAGTCCACCTATTTTTTAGCAGATTGACTGGTCCAAAATCAATCTCCTATGGCTGCATGACACATAGGCAGATGTCTAAGTGTCAAAGGTCAACGTTTGACCAAAGTCAAAAGATAAGAATTAGCAGATGATGAAAAATGGCCGGTGTTGTCTCAAATTTATCTCATAAATTAAGACAATCCTTTTCTGACCTAGACAAGCTCTAGTTAGATCAAGTAAAGGTACCTAAGTGAGCACAATCATATTTGGCTCAGTTGAGATAACTTAAAATTATAATTGAAGGAGAATATTAGGCTCAATCGTGTGCTAACATGATTTTCTTGAACCTAATTAAATCTTATTCAAATCAATTTAACTGAGTTAGTCTAATTGATGATATCCATATCCAAACCCTTATTTGTATGATCTAGTTAGATTTAGTTCTATATGGTAATGAGATATGTCGCGATCTCTATCATCGACATCGTCGAAACACCTTCCGATGGATCAAAACTTTTTTGATTTAGACAACTAGAATGATCGATCATCCAAATCATTCTAATTGCTCCCAAAATCCACCAGTGACACCTAGCAGTATATGGCGGCAACCCATCAGAACTAAGAATGAACCTCCTCGTGTAGTTACATGTGTGATTAAGTTCTTCTATCTTGAGTCCCGACCCAATTAGGGTTAAGGTGAACTCATCAAACCCTAATTTCTATCATATGATTTAATTATTTGATTTAAATCTGATGTAAAAACCTTAATAGAAACTCTTTCTATTATTTCACTCTACCATGGCCATGGGCTTACGGACTTGATTTTTATGATCATCATAGGGCTGCTCCGCATCTACCGAGGTAGATAGATTTCCTCTTAGTGTAATCCAATTCCTACAATGAACATGCTATAGCCAACATACACCTCAGAATTTTGAATGGTTAGGAGATCGAGTTATGGTATAGTCAAACTATAATACCCTCAAGGTGAACTGTCGATGCACCTCAGATCAAAGAATCAGACACACCACTGCAGCTTCAAGCCAGTCATCGATGAAAAGGTAGACTTTCTTATGACTACTCGATGTGGTCATGCTCAGTGCCCTCATTCTCTAACGAGTATCTGTACTCTTGCTTCTATTTCTCTACACCATAGACTCAAGACTCATCTACTCTAAAGAAGCGATTGTATACCAACCTTTCGGATCAATCACCATCCTCATGATGATCCTACGATCAGGAGCATTTTACTAGTTAATAATGAAAATTCGTATCTTAAATTTTCAACTCTTGAAAATAAGAATTATCATTACCATTAACTCAAGAGATGTATCATAGACACTAAATACATATTGTGACAAAAAATAATATATTTTATTATTTATAGTCAAAATTATAATTTTGCCCTTAGATGTGCATAACAAGTGTCAGCCAATTCTGGCTTCTAGGGCACATATATCTAACACAGACTTAGTTTGAGCATATTGAGTCAGTCTCTGACTTCATTGTCTTTAACCATTTGGGATCATCATCATGAACCCCATTTTTTATGAGTAATATTTCCTCAACATCCTCTGAAATAGTACCTAAGTACCTTTCAGGAGGATGAAAAATCCTATCTGATCTGTGAGATGGAGGAGGTAGTGATTGGATCGGCTTAATCTGATTGGGTTCCATAGGATCGTTAGCTCGTTGCTCTTGGGAGACTTTCTCCTTGAGCCTAATCTACCTTCTAATGCCACCTTCTTAAATAAACTATTTTTTAAGAAAAATGGCATATTGACTCACAATCACATTGTGGTCTTCTAAAATGTAGAAATAATATCCTAATGACTCTTTAAGATATCCTATGAACTGAGCTCTAAAGGATCTAGACTCTAACTTGTCCGTCTGTTGTCTCTTGACATAAGTTGGACAATCCTAAATTTTAAGATGACTCAGACTTGGTTTCTTACCATGCCATATCCAATACGATGTGGTAGGAACAATTTTAGAGGTAAACCTATTCAGTAAGTA
The DNA here is from genome assembly GCA_006176705.1 of Cocos nucifera. Taxonomy (NCBI): domain Eukaryota; kingdom Viridiplantae; phylum Streptophyta; class Magnoliopsida; order Arecales; family Arecaceae; genus Cocos; species Cocos nucifera. The sequence goes on from QRFJ01007176.1 coordinate 14,435, forward strand.
AATTATAGTCATTAGACTATATCCCCAAAGAAAATCAGGGAGGTTCGTGAAGCTCATCATGGATCGAACCATATCTAATAGGGTTTGGTTCCTCCATTCTGAAATCCCATTGAGTTGAGGCATTCCAAGTAGAGTCCATTGAGAGACTATGCCATTTTTCTTAAGATAGTCTAAAAATTCCCGACTAAGGTATTTACCTCCTCGATCTGATCAAAGAATCTTAATGGATTTTTTAGTTTGCTTTTCTACTTCATGTCTGAATTTCTTAAACTTTTCAAAAGCTTCAGACTTGTGTCACATCAGATACACATATCTATACCGAGATAAATCATCAGTAAAGATGATGAAGTAGACGTAGTTGCCTCTAGCAAACACATCAAATGGGCCACATACATCAGTATGTACTAGGGCATGTAGGTCTGTGATCTTTTTCCCATGTCCCATAAAAGAAAGCTTGGCTGTTTTGCCATGAAGGCATGATTCACAAATCGGATATGACTCGAAAGTCAACAAACTCAATAGCCCAAATTTCTCCAATTTGTTAATCCTATCTTTCGCTATATGGCCTAGCCTAAGGTGCCATAGATACTTATCATATAGACTATCCCTAGGTTGCTTTAATCCTATGGCATTCACGTTTTGCTCAACATTTAATACAGATATATCAATATGTAACTGATAGAGACCATTAATTAAGAATCCACTTGCAATTTTATTTCTTTCAAAAAGAATAGTACAGTGGTCCTTAAGAAAGTTAATAACATAACCTTCATGTGCTAAACAAGAAACAAAAATTAATTTCCTACTTGCTGTAGGTACAAAATAACAGTCCTTAAGAATCAAATCTAAACCAAATGGTAGTCGAAAAGGGTAGGTTCTCATGGTCATAGCAATAATTTTTGCTTCATTTTCGACACATAGGATCATCTCACCATCCCTCAGCCTTCTGCTCTCCTCAAGACCCTGTATAGAAGTATACAGGTGAGCACTAGAACTAGAGTCAAGCACCCAATTGGATGCAGAAGAAACCATAAGGTTAGATTCTATAACGAGCTTACCTCCAAAAGGACCTGCCTCCTTCTTGTTCTTCTGGTTGGCCAGGTATAAAGGGCAGTTTCACTTTCAATGGCCATCAGAGTTACAATGGAAATACTTTTCTTTATCGGCAGTCTTTATCCTTGGCTCTCCCTTCTTTTTCTTCCCACTTTCTATCTTCTGCTTCTTCACAGACTTCTTCTTCTTTCCAAAAGACTTTTTCTTGGAAGAAGTTTGCTCCACAGCAAGAACTGAGCCCTTTGAATCTTTCATAGAGAGCTCAGTAGTAACCAACATGTTCATTAGTTCAGCTAAAGTATTTTGCAGTTTATGCATATGGTAGTTCATGATGAACTGTCGATATGCATCAGTCAAGGGTTATAGGATCATGTCGATCTACAGGTCCTTATCCAACTTGACATCGAGCTTCTTAAGCTCTTCTAAGTTCTTGATCATCATCAGATAATGATCTTAGACTGACTATCCATCACACATCTAAGCCTTAACAAGTCTCCTAGTGACTTGATATTTGGCTGTGTGACTCTATTCACCAAACAACTCTTGTAGGCTAGTATTAGTGTCTTCATGTTGGTGCTGGAGCTCACCAGACATCGAGCCCAATATGTAATACCTGGCTTTGTTATCTTCATCCATCCACTTTTTTAGAGATGCTTTCTATTCAACGAATGGATGGGTTGATAAAGTGGGAGGATCCTATTTCAACACATGAGTCAACTTCTCAAAATCCAAAATAATTTCGAAGTTTCAAAGCCAATCCTTATAATTAGATTCAGTCAGTCTATGGGTGTCCAGGATACGGACTAGTGGGTTGGATGCAGACATATTCCTGTAGAGAGTCAAAGTTTCTAGTTAGATTTTATAATTAGACTTAATCAATTTATTTAAATATTTTATTTTTAAATAAATTAGACTCTCACTATTTTCTTAAATCCCCATACTTCTTGAGCAGAGATGCAAAAATCTTCACGATCATTGATTTTTAGTGGGTGGTGCGGTCCCACCGGTTGGCTCACCACCTCACCTAATAGTTATTGATGATGGATCAATCGATGAGTGGACAACTTTTATCCAATGATTCTCTAATCATGGTGCATCCAATCCTGATCTCTAATTCATGAATCTCACCATATCCAAAATATTGATCCACTTCTTAGTTAAGTCAGACTCACCGTTTGCACAAATTAGATTTTTGATTGGATCCCTCATCATATTTAGAATATTGAGCCCAACCCATCCTCCAACCCATAGCATCCAATGCCTAATAGATGTGGTTGAGTCTCCCTGGTGCAATTAAGCCACTATAACCAGTCGAGCCAAGAACAATCAACTCTGGAAAGAGCCCATACATCTATAATGGTGGAAGACCAATTGACTTAATCATTTTTTTAGAAAGATTTAATTTTGGTCTCTTAGACTTGACTCAGTCATAATGGATATGACTTGCCTAGTGGCATGGGTTAGCTCGAATTATTGGCCACCACAAATCAAAATTGAGTCGATCCAAATGGCTAGGTAAGTGAGACTGGTGGAAGGGATATGCCATTAACTCGACAAGAATGCATTCAGGTCGAGTAGCTCCCAATTAAAAACTAGTCAGTTATATTTGCCAACTTACCTTAGACACCAAATTGTCGAAACATAACTGATTGGGTTAGCATACAATTCAGGCTTGAACCATGGAGCCAAATTAGGTCTTAATTCATTCAATTATATGTGGCTATGAGTCGACCTTGACCCAGACTTATAATTATTAGGCTGGTTAATTTTAAGCACTCTTGATCCCACCTAACCAACTCTTGATTCGATTTGATCAACTGCTAGACCTAATTGAGCTACCAAAGCCTAAACCCAAATTTATGAAGGTATCTTAGATGTTAAAATTTATAATTTTATACCTAATTAGTTTTATAATCTTAATTCTTAATTAAGTTTGGGTTCATAATCAGAAACATGCAAAAATCCTAGGGTTTCAGAATCTAGGATTTTGTAGAAAAGTAAATTTTTGGTTTCTGATTAATGACGAACGTGCAGCATCCCTACACACCATAAGAGCACCCCATCAAATGGGAGGAGAGGGCCTTTAAACCATACTTCACTCTTATGACCGGATAGCCAAGGGAAATACCTTAATCAAAAATAATTACCACACTACAAAATAATAAATCTACAACATATATCTCATATAAAGTCATAGATCTAAACATGTACGTTCTGTATACATCTCATGTATCAATTATTAAATCCTAAATGCATGCTTTTAGATCTAATACATCACATATAACATCTATAAAATAAATTTTATATTGATCATATTAAAATAAAATCTATTCTAGATAAATCATAAAACTATTCTACAACTAGTGTAGGCATGCTTGATTCATATCTCATATGAAAATTAGAAATTTTATTTTCTATTTTTGGATCTTATTATAATATTTATAATATTAAAAAATAGAAGCGTAAAGATCTAAAAAAAAATTAATCATATCAAAAGAAAATTAGTACTAAACTACTCATAGAACAATTGTAAACCTAGTTTAGGTTTGCATCTCATACAAGATTAATATGAATCTAAAATTTATAATCCTTTTAATTTTAGATCTGATTACATCTATTGTGACATCAAAAATTCTTAATATTAGATCATATATCATAACAAAAAATTAGATCCAAAATAGATTTGAAGAACTGCTAACGCAGCTCTGATACCAGTTGAAGGAAAAACTACTTTTTCCGCTACAAGATCGGATTGATTTGACTAAATCTATAGGGAATATTTCAAAAATTTTTCTACAAAGTCTAATTAGATCAAAGAGTTTTCTAATTTAATTTTAATAATCTGATATTAAATCTAAGATTAACAATTAAATTAGATATGAACTTTGTACTTGATTGGGTAATCTAATTACCCTGTCTATGATTTACGGAAGCTCGGGGTTCTGGATTAAGCCACGTACATGCTTGGCCTCTACCAGAGTCCACTTAGACTGGATCTAGAGGTGCTGTCCTTATAGATCTGACTACCAAAAATTAGATCTCAATCTGATTTGTAAAGCCTTCGAATGAATTGATGAAGGTAGCGCGATCATCTCACGAACGTCGTCTCTTTCCTTGAAACCTTTGCACCAATTTCTATGGACCTTCTCTTAGAACCTTGGCCCAACCCTTATGCATGAAGAAGAAGAAGAGGAGGAGCATGGAGAAGGATGGGACAGCAGCAAGTGGAGGCTTGCGGCATGGAGCATTAAAGCATAAGAAACCCTAGGGCGCAGGGTCTCTTAAATAGAGCCTTGTGCCACCTCAGTGTTCCAATCAATCAAGCAACCAATTGCTTGATTTATTTCTGATTTCTTGACAAATTTTCATGCCAACTCACATCAAAATTGCTGCCTCAAATATTCTATATAATGTCATACAAAATAGGTAGGAAGAGAGGGAGGAAGTTTAGTGCGCGATGGACTCTTCCTTCTCTCTTAGAGTTTTATCTCTACCAAACCTCTTTGACTGGTCAATCTGAAATTTGACCAAGTCAAAGCCTATCCATTGGGGCGCACACCTAGGGGGACGTGTGCCCTCTCCATGCTATACCAAAAAGATGGGAGTGTGCACCCCTAGAAAATCTCTAAGGGTGTGCGCCCTTGATCTCTTCTTTCTTACAGCAGGGTCAACCTTTGACCCTGATGTGTGATAGAAAAGCAAGTGACCAAAAATGATAGGTGTTGCCTAAAATCATCTGATGAATTTAGACAACCCTATTCTAACCTGGACAAGCTCTAGTCAGGGTTTCATTTGAGACAAACAAGAAAGACTACAAAAGAAGAATGTTAGGTTCAATCATATGCTAATATGATTTTCTTGAACCTAATCGTATCTAATCCAAATCAATTGAACTAACTCAGTCCAATTGATCACAACCAGACTCAAACCCTTGTATGTGTGATCTAGTTAGATTCAATTTCATATGGTAGTGAGATATGTCATAGTCTCTATCATTGACATCATCAAAATATCTTTCGATGGATCAAAACTTTTCTAATTCATACAATTGGAATGATCGATTATTAAGATCATTCTAACTGCTCCTAAAATCCACCAGTGATATCTAGCAGTATATGATGGCAACCCATCATAATTGAAAATAAAACTCTCAATGCAGTTATCTGTGTGAATCGATTCTACTATCATGAGTTCCGACAGAATTAGGGTTTAAGGTGAACTAATCAAAACCCAACATCCATCATATGAACGAATCATTCGATTTGAGTCCGATGTGAAATCCTAATAGAAAACTCTTTTCTATTATATCACACTACCATGGCCATGGGCTTAAGAACTCAATCTCATGATCATGATGGGACTACTCCTCCACTACCGAGGTTGATAGATCCCATCATGGTGCAATCTAGTTTCTACAATGAACATGCTATAGCCAACATACACCTCAGGATTCCGAATGGCTAGGAGATCGAGTTATGGTGTAGTGAAACTATAATGTACTCAAGGTGAATTGCCGATTCACCGTAGATCAAAGAATCTGCCACACAACTACAGTATCGAGCCAGTCATCGATGAGAAAGTAGACTTCCTTATGATTGCTCGAGATGGTCATGCTCAGTGCCCTCGTTCTTTAATGAGTACCTATACTTTCGCTCTGATGTCTCCACACCATAGACTCAAGACTCGTCTATCCTAAGAAAGCGATCGTACACCAATCTTCTGATCGATCACCATCCTCATGACGATCCTATGATCGAAAGCAGTTTATGAGTTAATTATGAAAATTCATGTCTTAAATTTTCAACTCTTGAAAATATGAATCATCATTTCCATTAACTCAAAGGATGTATCACAGGCACTTTTAAACACACACTATGAAAAAAAATAATTTATTTATTAATTTATACTCAAAATTATAAAATTATCCTTAGAAGTGTATTACAAGTGTTAGCCAATCTAGTTTCTAGGGCACACATCTAACATGTGAATGTGAATGTAATATGAGAAAATGGTTGTGGTATAGTTGCTCATAAGAAATTCTATGGTGATATATTATTGTGATAATATCAGTGGTAAGCAAAGGTATGTATTTATTTTAAAAGAAAGCTGTTATGAGATTTATTTATGTTGATACACATACATTTGGAGGTTTAGTAGTAGCAAGTTATACATGATGTTATAAGAATTATAAGCATCCTATTTCACTTATTGATAATTAGATACACTCACTGAGACACCACTCACTTTTTCTAGTTGCAGCTTTGGAGTAGTATAGTTTAGAAGTTCATATCGGCTGATGTATCAACATCTGTAGTGGAGGAATTATTTTTGATAATAGTAGCATGTATATAGGTGTATTTTGAGAAGCATTGTATAGCTGAGATAGTAAAGCTAAAAATAGTTATATGTATATTTTAGCTTGCTTTGAGATGATATGTATTAAAGGAGTGGTTTATGTAGGAAATGAATGTGTAAAGTTTAACTTTATAAGTATAATACTGAATGGTGGTTATGAAATGATAAGTTAAATTGGAGTGTTACTTTAGTATATTAAAAAGGTTTAGTTGAAATGCTTGCTGTTGGGGATAAACTAGCTCCTGCTGAAGTTCAGTCTGATGCTTAGCCTAATGTAACTAGTAATCACGGAAGAGCTTCGATCGAAAATTCTTCCTCCAACGGTCGAACTCCTTCAGCGGTCGAAACCCTCCCAGACTCCTCCAGTGGTCGGACTCCTCCGGCGACTGAACACCTTCCAAATTCCTTCAGGAGCTAAACTCCTTTCGGACCTCTCCTTCAGCTAGATTCCTATCAGAGCTGAACTCCTTTCGGACCTCTCCTTCAGTCGAATTCCTCCAGGAGCCGAACTTCTTCCGAACCTCTTCTTCAGTCAGATTCTTATAGGAGCCGAACTCCTTCTGGACTTCTCCATCAGTCGAATTTCTATAGGAGCCAAACTCCTTCCGAACTTATCCTTCAGTCGAATTCCTCCTGGAGCCGAACTCCTTCTGGACCTCTCTTTCAGTTGGATTCCTACAGGAGCCAAACTCCTTCTGGGTCAAACTTCTTCCGAACCTCTCCTTCAGTCGTATTCCTATAGGAGCCAAACTTCTTTCTGATCTCTCCTTCAGTTGGATTCCTCGAGGAGCCGAACTCCATTCGGACCTCTTCTTCAGTCAGATTTCTGCAGGAGCCAAACTCCTTTCGAACTTTTCCTTCAATCGGATTCCTTCAAGAGCCGAACTTCTTTCGGACCTCTCCTTTAGTCAGATTTCTATAAGAGCTGAACTCCTTCCGAACTTCTCCTTCAGTCAAACTTCATCTGGATTCCTCCAGCTGATTACCTATAGATTTCAAGTAGTATTCCTCCCGAATGATCCCTTCTAGTTGTATTTCCTTTAGGAGTTCAAACTCCTCTGAAAATGATATATATCAAAGTTCTTCACCAACCAACGCCTGCTTTCTTTGGACTTCGACTATTAAATCTCAATAAACAGGCAACCCCACTACCGGATGATTACGACTATCATTATCAATCTATTACGAGCGACACCTCTCTCCATAATAAATTCCACGTGGCTTTGAGTGGCCCATGACTGGACGGTTACGATTATCACTATCAATCTCCTTTGGACTCCATCTATAAAAGGGATCCTCTAGATACGTTTTCTCTAAGCTCTCTTCTCCTTTCCAAAACCTTAATGAATTTTTGCTTGAGCACTCCATTTCTATTAGCCAGAAGCACTAACTTGATCATCAAAGGATCCTGCCAGAGCCACCACCACCGACTTCAGATGGAACTTTATTTTGTAGGTCACCGATAGTGACCTCTTCTTCCTCAACTCCAGCTCGATCCGATGGCAACCAGATTTTGCACCAACAGGATTGGTGCTAGAGGAAGGGCCCTCTATTTCTGAAGTTCTTTTGTTCTTAAAGGAGTGCTCAACAGTGATCTCTCTTCTTCCTCTCTAGAGTTTTTTTCAAAAAAAATGCCCCTCAGGAAAGCTTCGACCCGACAATCAACGACCTCTATAGCCAGATCCCATTTAGATCCATCCATTCTCGCTCTAGCTTCGATAACTCAAGCTCCTCCTATAGCCATGGTGGATGTAGAGCAGTTTAACCTACTGGTCCAGCAGGTTCGTGGTCTCACGGAGGTAGTGTAGGCCATACATTTGTAGGCTCCGGCACCAATATGGTTGGAGCAAGCTTTTTCGGAGCCCCATGATTCGGTCGGAGGATAGCCAACTTGGGCTAGCCGGCCGGTGACCTTCGAAAAGAGAAAATAGAGGATGGAGAGCCATTGCTCGGACCATGATTCGACCTCGAGAGAAGCTTTGCCCCTATCCCATTAAAAAACTCTAGAGATCAACGATCGTAAAGATCTCCTAAATCAAAGGCTCCAAAAAATGAGCGGACGAATCGAAGAGCTCTGTCATACTTCCTCACATGGTAATAATGCTTGCATTAACCCTCCTTTTTCCCAGAGAATTATGCAAGAGCCTATTCCGCCGAACTTCAAACTTTCCTAATTTAAAAGCTATAATGGAACCTCTGATCCGATCGATCATTTGGAGGTCTTTTCGATCATGATGCTGCTCCATGGTGCACCAGATGCCATCTTATGTCGAGCTTTTCCATCTACCTTAAAAGATGTAGCAAGAAATTGATACTCAACATTGAAGCTGGGTCCGATCTTCTTCTTTGGCCAGATGAACCATCAGTTTGTGGCTCACTTCATTAGCAGCTGACGTTCCCATCGAGATTTGAATTTTCTGATGAATATGAAGTAGAAGGAGGAGGAATCTATCCAAACTTATATCACCTAATTTAATGCTGCTGCATTGGAGGTCTGGAACTTAGACCAGTCTGTTGTAATGGCTATGCTCAAGGGCATCCTTCAGAAGAATGATTTATTGTTCTTCTTGAAGAAGTACCCGAGAAACTTTGCTGATCTGCTAGCTCGGGCTGAAGGATATGCTCGAGCGAAAGAAGCCTTCTGGTTGAAGGATGAGGAAGTCGTAGGAGAGTAGTGGATGGGTGAGTCTAGTAGACCCACCATTGATGGAAGGTCGAATGAAGTTCGACCACGCTCACGGACTCCCCTCAAGCCCATGTGAGCCTGAACTCCTCCTCGAGCTCATCATCAAAGAAGTCCAGATAGAAGGGTGCGAAAAAGTTCTCCTCATAGAAGGTTGCACAACTATGTCCCCCTTAATGCTCTTAAAACTCAAGTTTTGATGGAAATTAAAAATTAGCTACCAAGATCAGAAGAATTAAGATGTCCCCTAAACAAGCGCAATCAAAGCGAATACTATTCGTATCATCATGATCACGGCCATAATACTGAAGAATGCATTCAGCTCCAAGACGAGATCAAGGAGCTCATCAGGAGAGGTCGATTGGATCGATTCCTCAAATGCTGGTCTGAAGCAAGAGAAGATCGGCTAAGGGCACTACCGCAGTTAGAACCACTAGTGAGAGAGGAACAACAAGAAGATCGACCGCCTCTTGGCATCATCAATACTATCTTTGGTGGACTTAGTACTTTGGCAGGCCGCGATCTCTCAGTCTCGAAGCCAAGGAAAGCTTGCCCTAAATTAGAAAGACCCGTATGAAATAGAGGAGGTCGCTTGAGCTAAAACTTATCATCTATAGGAGCTCAGAGGAACAACTCTCCTACGATCTTAAAACTCAAAAATTCTGAGAATGTACTGTCAGTAATTTTTCTTCAATAAAACTCATCAATTTCAACATTATTATTTCTTGGTGCAAAAACTATGTGATGATAGGAAAGAAGCAATCAAAAGTGGCTATGTTAGGAACAGGAGGAGAACCTCATCCTAACATAAGCAAAGTCGAAGGCCTCATTAATTTTAGACGAGGTGATAAGAGAGGCCCTGACAACGGCCCTAACGTACCCCTATGGCTCGTTAGGAACAGAAGGAGAACCTCATCCTAACATGAGCAAAGTCGAAGGCCTCATTCATTTTAGATGAGGTTATAAGAGAGGCCCTGACAATGGCCCTAATGTGCCCCTACAGTCCGTTAGGAACAAGAGGAGAACCTCATCCTAACATGAGCAAAGTCGAAGACCTCATCGATATAAGACAAGATGGAGAGAGAGGCCCTACCGATGACCCTAACATACCCCTATAAGCCATGTTAAGAATAGAAGGAAAGCCCCATCCTAACATGAGCAAAAGTCGAAACGTCATAGACCAAAGACGTGGAGAAGGAAGAAGCTCGGTTGAGAATCCTTACACGTGCTTTTCCATGACAACTTGACTACGTCAAATGTGAAACGCAGAACCTTATCCTGGTTTATAAAAGAGGTCTCAGTTCAATGTCCATAATAGGCCGAGCATCCACAATGAGCTCGACGTCTGCAACAAGCAACGTCCATAATAGCCATCGCCGTTTTTACTCCCTTCCTTCAAAATTTGAACTCGGGACTGAAACTCTTTAACCTCGACTGGAGGTAAGATCTCCCTCGAGCTCCAACATCAATAGAAGATAAGATCTTCTTTGACCTTGGTTGGAGATATGATCTCCCCCAAGCTCCAACCTCAATGGGAGATAAGATCTCCTTCAACCTCAACTGGAGATAAGATCTTTTCCGAGCTCCAATCCTTCAACAAGAGATAAGATCTCCTTCAATCTCGGCTTGAGATAAGATCTCTCCCGAGCTCCAACATCAATAGAAGATAAGATCTCCTTCGACCATGGCTGGAGATAAGATCTTCTCTGGGCTCCAACCTCAATAGGAGATAATATCTCCTTCGACCTCGATTGGAGATAAGATCTCTTTCGAGCTCCAACCTCAATAGGAGATAAGATCTCCTTCAACCTCGGTTGGAAATAAGATCTCTCCCGAGCTCCAACCTCAATAGGAGATAAGATCTCCTTCGACCTCAGCTGAAGATAAGATCCAAGCTCCAACCTCAACAAGAGATGAGATCTTCTTTGACCTCGACTGGAGATAAGATCTTCCCTCGAGCCTCAATCTCTACAAAGATGAGATCTCCTTCAACCTCGACTAGAGATAAGATCTCCTTCGAGCTCCAACTTCAATAAGAGATAAGAATCTCCTTCAACCTCGACTGGAGATAAGATCTCCCTCGAGCTCTAATCCTTCAATAGGAGAAAAGATCTCCTTCAACCTCGGCTGGAGATAAGATCTTTCCTAAGCTCCAACAATAATAGGAGATAAGATCTCCTTCAACCTCAGTTGGAGATAAGATCTACTCCGAGCTCCAACCTCAATAGAAGATAAGATCTTCTTCAATCTCGATTGGAGATAAGATCTCTTTCGAGCTCCAACCCTTCGAGAGAAGATAAGATCTTCTTCAACTTCGGCTGAAGATAAGATCTTTTCCAAGCTTCAAATTTAATAGAAGATAAGATCTCATTTAACCTCGACTGGAGATAAGATCTCCCCCGAGCTCCAATCCTTCCACAGAAGATAAAATCTCCTTCAACCTCGACTATAGATAAGATCTCCTCCGAGTTCCAACATTAACAGGAGATAAGATTTCCTTCGACCTCAGCTGGAGATAAGATCTCCCCTAAGCTCCAACCTTAATAGGAGATAAGATCTCCTTTGACCTCAGCTGGAGATAAGATCTCCCTCAAGCCTCAACCTCAACAGGAGATGAGATCTCCTTCAATCTCAGCTGGAGATAAGATCTCCCCCGAGCTTCAACTTCAAAAGAAGATAAGATCTCTCTCAACCTCTATGGAAGATAAGATCTCTTCCAAGCTTCAACTTCAACAGAAGATAAGATCTCCCCCAAGCTTCAACCTCAATGGGTGCAGAGCTCCAAAAAGAACTTCAACAGTCATCTTTTTTTGTACTCTCTTCCTTCGAATTTCAAACTCGAGAGTTGGGGGACTATTATTGAGGATAAACTAGCTCCCGTCAAAGTCCAATCTAATGCTTAGCCTAATGTAACTGATAATCATGGAAGAGCTTCGATCGAAAATTTTTTCTCCAGTAGCCAAACTCCTCCAACAGCCGACACCCTCTCGGACTCCTCCAATGGTCGAACCCCTCCCAAATTCCTCCAGGAGCCGAACTCCTTCCGGACCTCTCCTTCGGTCAAATTTCTATAGAAGTCGAACTCCTTTCGGACCTCTCGTTCAGTTGAATTTCTAGAAGAGCCGAACTCCTTTGGGACTTCTTCTTCAGTCGAATTCCTATAGGAGCCGAACTCCTTTTGGACTTCCCTTCAGTCAAATCCCTGTAGGAGCCAAACTCCTTTCGAAGTTCTCCTTCAGTCGAATTTCTTAAGGAGCCAAACTCCTTTCGAACTTCTCCTTCAGTCGGATTTCCACAGGAGTCGAACTCCTTTTGGACTTCTCCTTCAGTCAGATTCCTCCAAGAGCCGAACTCTTTTCGAAAGTTAGATTCCTATAGGAGCCAAACACCTTCTAGGCCGAACTCCTTCCGAACCACTCCTTCAGTCGAATTTTTACAGAAGCTAAACTTCTTCTAGACCTTTCCTTCAGTCAGATTTCTCTAGGAGCCAAACTCCTTCCAGATCTCTCCTTTAATCAAATTCCTGTAGGAGCCAAACTTCTTTCAAACTTTTTCTTCAGTCGAATTTCTCTAGGAGCCAAACTTCTTTCAGACCTCTCCTTCAGTCAGATTTTTACAAGAGCCAAACTTCTTCCAGACTTCTCCTTCAATCAAACTTCATCTGGATCCTTCAGTGTATTAATTTTAGATTTCAAGTAGTATTCCTCGTGGATGAACTCTTCTAGCTGTATTTTCTTTAGGAGTCCAAACTTCTTTGTAATTGATATATGTCAAAATTCTTCACCAATCAATGCCTGCTTCCTCTGGACTTCGACTATTAAATCTCAATGAATAGATGACCCCACTATCAGATGGTTACGACTGTCATTTATCAGTCTGCTACAGGCGATTCCACTATCGGATGGTTACGATTGTCATTATCAATTTATTATGAGTGACACCTCTCTCCATAATAAATTTTACATGGCCCTGAGTGGCCCATGATCGGACTGTTATGATTGTCACTATCAATCTACTTCAAACTCCATCTATAAAAGGGATCCTCCAAATATATTTTCTCTAAGCTCTCATCTTCTTCCTAAAATCTTGTTGAATTCTTGCTTGAGTACTCCATTTCTGTTGGCTAGAAGAGCTGACTTAATTATTGGAGGATCCTATTGGAGCCACCACCACTGACTCTGGATTGAACTTTGTTTTGCAAGTCATTGATGGTGACCTCTTCTTCCTCAACTTCAGCTCGATCCAGCATCGATCAGATTCTGCACCAACACTTATGATGGAGATTTACAGGTTTGATCAGCTTATATGTAAGCAGGTTATTAAAGAATGTTAAACTTCAGCTTAATTGAAGTTTAAAAATCCCTTTAACCTTTAGATAAGAGTGGGGTGTGGCACCATCATCCGGATTTAGGGGTGGGGTGTTACAATAATATTGCTCTTGTGGATAGCACAACAAAGCAATAATAAATCAAATATAATATTAGCATTTTAAAAATATACTAAGATATTATTATATCAGTCCCCATGGTAGGTCTTATGGATAGCACAACAAACTTACTATGGTTTGTAAAATAATAATTATCTTAGCATGAAGAAGGCAATGTATAGTGTTTTTGATCAATATGCATTTTCAATTCAAGACTTCAATTGAATCAAATTAGCCAGTTAAGTTGGAGAGAGGTGGGAGGCCCCCCATTCTTACCTTAGACATCAATTAAAATTGGCCAGGTAAGAAATGGACCCAATTACTAAACCATGTTCTCTTTACCTTCCCAGAATCATTTTTTTAGACACTAATTGACCAATTTCTATCAAGAATGGATTTGCTTTTTTGATCTTCTAACACAATAACCTAATACAATTTTTAGGCGGGCTTTAAGGAGCTCATGCACGTCTTTAAAAACATTAAAACATGCATCTATATGCTATACCATGTGAAACATAACATATTCATCATTATAGGACAATCTTATAATCAGAAAGATGAATAAGTGCAACATACATTATAACATCTTATATAAGACATTATTTGAAGTTACAAATTATAATCATAATAATATGAACATGATCATGTTACAAGACATAAAGCATCAGCATGAACATACATGATATTATATATCATCTTTATCAAATAACATATGAACAATCATATTATACCTTAAATCATAATTAAAAGCATTCATGTATATGATTGAACCATGCAAGGTGGGCTCTAATACCATTGTAGGGTTTGATGGACAAGGTGGAAGTGATAGATTTCAAAACTTTGGTCTATCAAACCTAAAAATCCTAAGATCGACCTTGATATAATTCAATCATATACATTCTTTAGGTATAAAATTAAATAATATACCTTTAATAATCTGATTTGATGATGATTTATTTCCATGAGGCACCGACGTGTTCGCCCTCCAATGATGATCCACATGGGAATTGGGTTCAATAACAATCCTTCTTGAATCCTTGCTTGCTGAATTCTATACTAGAATTCTTTGGCCTTCCTTCTACTTTCTTTCCTCTAATTTATTCTTCCTTATTTTGTCTCTTAGCCTTCTTAAATAATCTTCCTAACCTTTGTCTTAATTAAGACTCCTTGTATTAGTCAAGACCTTGTCTAAAGGAAGACTTCTTGGCTTGACAATATCTTGTCTAAAAGAATGGGAGGAAGAAAATTAAGACAAGCTTCTGGAATTAGAATGCCTAACACCTTCATCCATATCCTATTTATATATCCAGATGAGGTGCTAATAGCATCCTTTCTCAAGCCCTTATCAGCCATTAAAATGTCTTATCAAGGGGCCAGATAAGTCCCTTAATGCTGAAGGAATCTTGGAGGCACGTAAAAACTAATTTCTGCCTCCGAAACGGTGTATATATGTCATTCCCATATAAATTTTGAATTTCATTCGATTTATTCTGAATTTATTTGAATTTTATTTTGATATGGCATAGATAAGGGAGAGATAGTCCTAGAGTAGGCACCTAATGGAGTGTCTTCAAGTAGAAGGACTCTTAGGCGCCAATAATCTGAAACTACGCAATGTTTCATGTAGTTTTTTCGGAAGATAAAGTCCGCGCCCACAAGACTTTGACGAGTCAACAATTGTAGGCACTTTATGAGAGAGGGACTCTACAAAAGGGTGTTGACCTGGCCAATGCCCCAAAGCAGAAGGACTTTAGGTCCTCTTGTGCACCATATAAAATCACATGCCACATTATGTGGCGTCATGAAGAAGGAAGGAATCTGGGGCACCTTGGACTCTTCCAGATGAGTCCAGATAAATGCCAAGTGGATTCCATCTGATGGGTAGCCCTTATATCTTAACCATATTTTGAATTAAATCAAAATTGGCTAGCCAAAAAGCAAGGATTCAAGCAAAAACTAATTTGGCAAGTAATTAGGTTAACCAACATGTTCTAGCATGTCAATTAGCCACCCAATTAGGATCCAATGATCCTAAAATTAACTCTTGATCAATTTTTTTATGTGTGTGACCCAATGGATTCCACATCTAGCCAGTAGTAGGTTTGAGTATATTTTAATCTAATCCGATTGAACTCAATCTCGATCGATTAGGATTAATGCCAATCTGATTTCACCAATTAGAAGAACCATCTAATTGAGGATTGAATTAATCTTATTAATTCAATCAAATCCACAAGTCAAGATTAATATCTAGCAACATATCATGACTAATCAAAAGATGCAGAATTTGATTAAAATACCAAATATACCCTTCAATGGCAAGTTCTCATGTAATTAATCCCTCGATCATCCTGCATCCTGAATATGTTTATGAGCATGGATAAATGTCAAACTCAAACATATATTCATATTGATTCTTCATCTATCAATGATAACTCTAATGAATGATTGAAAACCTTATCTAATCTTCATTCTGCTATGGCCAAAGTCTTATTGAGTTATCATTAGATAAGAATACTTAGGATGTCATCTCCTCTTACTAGGAGTGATCGATTCCTTGTTGACCTACTCACTACCTTCATACATACTTGACCATATCCAGAATACTCCATTCATGACTTAATGTCATGATTGAGTATGAACCAAAAATATGGGCTTATGTGCGTAAGGTACTATGATGATTTCAGGTCTAAGGATCACTTGCACAACTCCCATTTAGAGAACCATCTTTTGACATATAAGTAAGATTCTATAAGATATTCATTTTGGTGAGTCAATTTAGTGAACTCATTCCTTGATGAGCACCCACATCCTTATATTAGTATTCCTATATAAGTGGCTTGTGAGATCCGCCATCCTCTCCATCAAGCAAACAAAGGATATACTAGTCTACTCAGAATATTGATCCTGACTCAATGTTTCTATGACTACGAATATTTAAGATTAGAATTTTAGGATTTCAGCTCTCATAGGCATGACCCATTCATGTCTCCTAAATCTATTATCCTAATCTTTGGGGTTCGTCATAATCTTTAAATATAAAAGATACAACTGGAATGATCAATGAATCAAATACCCTAATATTATTAATATCAAAATTAATGTCACTACATGAGTTAGAAATTTTATAGAAAAGTTCCATCACATCGCTCATGTGAGTGGC
The DNA here is from genome assembly GCA_006176705.1 of Cocos nucifera. Lineage (NCBI taxonomy): Eukaryota > Viridiplantae > Streptophyta > Magnoliopsida > Arecales > Arecaceae > Cocos > Cocos nucifera. The sequence continues at coordinate 31,115 of QRFJ01007176.1, forward strand.
TTGTGGGGCACTTATTCTTTCATGATTACCTTAAGAAGAGATACATCGAGATCAAGAGAGTTGACACCATAGACAATGCGGCTGACCCACTAACGAAGCCTTTGAGCCAACAAAAGATTGAAGCCCACCATAAGAAGATGGGACTTAGATTTACAGCAATTGGCTTTATGTCAATTAAGATTTTGTTAGATGTGTGTCCTAGAAGCCAAATTGATCGATACTTATAAATACTTTCTAGGAGCATTTTTGCAATTTTGACTTATAATTAATAAAAAAGTTATTTCTTCTATTATATTTATGTATTAAAGTATCTATGATATATCCATTAGGTTAACGGGTATGATAACACATATCCTCAAGAGCTGAGAATTTGAAACATGTATTATCATAATTAACTCATAAACTGCTCTCAATCATAGAATGATTATGAGGATGGTGATCAATCTAGAAGATTGGTGTATAATTACTTTCTCAGGGTATATGTGTCTTGAGTCTATGGTGTGGAGACACCAGAGCGAGAGTACAAAACTTGTTGAGAACAAGGCCATCGAGCGTGACCACCTCAAGCAGTCATAAGGAAGTCTACCTTCTCATCAATGACTAGCTCAATACTACAGTCGTGTATTTAGTTTTTTATCTTAAGGTGCATCGACAGTTCACCTTGAGGATGTTATAGTTTGACTATACCATAACTTAATCTCCAAGCCATTTGGAATTCTAATGTGTATGTTTGCTATAGCATGTTCATTGTAGAAACTGGATCGTACCAAGATAAGATCTATCAACCTCGATATATGAGGAGTAGGCCTATGATAATCATGAGATCGAGTCTTAAAGCCCATAGCCATGGCAATGTGAAATAATAGAAAAGAGTTTCTATTAGGGTTTCACATTGGACTCGAATCAAATGATTCATTAATATGATAGGTGTTAGGTCAGACGAGTTTACCTTGACCTAGATCATGTTGTAGCTCATGATAGAAGAACCCAATCACATAGTTGGCTATACTAAAAGGTCCGTATTCGATTTTAATGGGTTGCCACCACATACTGCTAGGTGTCATTGGTGGATTTTGTGATCAATTAGAATTATCTTGATGATTGACGATTCTAATTGGATGAATCAGAAGAGTTCTGGTCTATCAAAATATGTTTCGATGATATCGATGATGGAGATCATGATATATCCCGTTATCATACAAAACTAAATCTAATGTGTCATACAAATAAGGATTTGGGTTTAGATATCATTAATTGGACTAACATGGTCTGATTGATTTGGATTAGATCCAATTAGGTTCAAGAAAATTATGCTAGCACATGATTGGACCTAATTTTCTCCTTCTATGGACTTTCTGATTGGTCTGAACTTAGTTAAATTTAATTTGGCTTATCCAAAAATCTATATGGGTTTATCCTAATTTGACTAGACCTTAGCTAGGTTGGATTAAAGCTTGTCCTGATCAGATTAGGGCTTGTTCTGGTCTCATGCAAGGGGCATTAGGATAAGGGCTATTTAACCCAATTTTTATAGGAAAGAAGGGAAGAGGCATGTGCCCTCAGGATTTCTCTTAGGGCATGCACCCCAGATAATATTTACGTGAAGTGGGAGGGTGCTCGGCCCTCCCTAGCATGTGGCCCTAGTGGATAATCATGGGAAGTTATCAATTCAAAGTTGTTTGAATTAGTCAAAAGAGTTTGAAAAGTTGAAACACCTTAGGAGAATTTTTATCTATGCCAACTCCACTCTTATCTATTATGGTGGTGCATTTTTCCTCTTATTTTGTGCGACAAAATAAGAAGAAATTCTGAAATATAGCATGGAGGTCTAAGAAGAGTCCTTCTGCTTTAAGCAAGTTGATTGCTTAAAGCCTTAGGACTCTAGGGTTGCGCATAATCTATAAAAAGACATGATGGCCAAAGGGTTTGGCCAATCTGATAAGCAACACCTAGGCTCTACCTCTCCCACTCTCCTTCGTGCCTCCTCTCCTTCTTCCTCTCCCTCTTCTTGATGCCCAAGGGTTGGGTGGAACAATACTTGGTGAGTCGAAGTGCTGCTACTGCGTCAGGAGCTCCTAATTGTTAGACGATCAAGTTACTACAAGAGATCGGATCGAAGGTGCACCTATAAAGTTCTAGACCTAATTTTTTGAGATCAGATCTGAAAGGAGAAGGCTATCAGATCTGACCCGAGTGGATGCTGGTAGAGATTGGGCACGTGCATGGCTTAAGTTAGAACCTCCGTTGACTTATAGATCATCATTGTGGGTGAACTATTCACCTAAATTAGGTTATGTTTAATATCAAAATTTATGTTTTAATTTCATATCAATCTAATTAGATTTGAGAACTCTCAGATCTGATCAGATTAGGCATAAAAGGTTTAAAATTTTGTTGCATGATCAGATCTGATCAGACTAATCTTGCAACAGTTTTCCTTCTCTATGCTCAATCTAAAACTATAAGAGACTTTGTTTGGGATCTCCTCTAAGCTCACAAGTAGGATTTAGAGATTCAGATGGAATTGTCACTTGTTTGGACTTTCTTGAACGAACCTGATTGCTCTCTAGGAATGGTTTATATAAGCAAGGGTTGGTACTTATTGTGATCAGTATCTTATGACATAGGGAGAGTTTGTTGGAGATAATAACTCCCATGTTTAGAAGAAATGCAACCTAGTTAGAGGGACCATTCTACCATTATGGACAATTATCATCCAATTGGGGGATTCAAACATCTCCACAAACATTTGGAATACCTATGTGGTGTGAATTAGTTGGCCAAGGTGGAGGACTACATGGACAATTTGTGTCAGGCACCAATTGGTCGATAGTACCACATAAGGTTGGTCAATTCCAAGGTGTATTTCTTGTCCCACACTTTTAAGGCTGAGGTGCTTTATGAGTGCTCAGGAAAAGGAGGTAGAAGAGCCAACTTGGATGGCCATGGCACTGTTTGCCAAGCTGTGGTGTATGGCTGCGAAGCTATGAATCGAGTTGTTCGAGTTGAGTGTAGAGGCCAAGATGTGCAGCCGAATGTAGTGACCAAGCTATGAGGTCGTACGATGAGCTATCTATAGGATTTTATGACCAAGGCAGAAGCATGGATTTTAAAGCATTTGATATGAAATCCTAAAGTCAAATCCTATCCCAGGACCATCTTATTAAAATTAAAATAATATAACATGCAATTACGATGTAAACTTAGGATATAGAGTCCACATAGACCACTAAACCCTAATTTGAATCTAAATTTTGATAGAGGTTCGGCAGGGGTTCCACTAGGTGCCCACATGTTCACCCTCCAACATTGGTCCATATGGAAACTTGATTAAGCCTCCAACACCTTTTATATCTGATTCCTTGGATTAAATTCATATTCCAAGAATTTAATTGGGCAGAACCTCTATAAGGATTGATGGTGCTACCAAGCCTTGGGAGGCCACTAAAGGAGTTAGGATATTTGCTCCAGAAGATAAGGACAGGTGTGGTCCTAGGGCTAGGACAGTTGTTGTCCTATGGTGGAGGCAGTGTATAGCCCTCTATGGGCTTGAGGTCCAGGTGTTGAGGATCTTGAGGGCCTTGGTTGGTGCTTCAGAGATTTAGAACACAAGGTGGAGCAATAAACCAGAGCCAAGGGTTGAAGACTGTAGAAAAGAGCCATTTCTGCAGGTTAGCTGGCTCAGTTCGAAACTAGGTCAGCTATATCTTAGTCTACAGGCCAAACAAAAAGGTGTGCATTCGAGAGTGTAGGCACAGTGCACAACTGGGCCAAGTTAGTCTAAGACTGAGCTGATCCAGTTTTAGATTAGTCGGCTCAGTGCTGAGACTGAGCCGGCTCAATGCGTGGACAGAGTTACGTGAGAGGTCTATTTGAGGCTAGGGTTTGGGTTGATCCTAAGATTCTTAGGGCGTGGTTTGAGAGGTCTTAATTAGGCTAACTCATGTATGGGTTGGATTTAGATCCAGGGGATGAGAGCATGAATGATATGGGTGTACGTGGGCTCGATGAGTGCTTCATTTATTGGGTTAGCCAAGAGAGTTTTCGGTCGAACCTAATGGCTACGTATAAATTTATAGGTTGTATTAGGGTTTTATTAAAGGATTGGAATATAGATCTTTTCTTTCTCAATCTCTCTTCTCTCTTCTCTCTAGTGTTGCCGCCTCAGGTTCTTATAGAAGCCCTAAAGAGAGGTTGCACCTCCCTCAAGTCCTAGGAGGGAAGTGCCCCATCATAGATCTAGGTGATGAATCGATGGTTTGCTGCCCTTAGAGAATGTCAAAGAAATCCTTCAAGTCTATGCTAAATATCAGGGTTTTCTATAACAATTGGTATCAGAGTCTAATGATGCATGAAAGGGAAGGAGGGGTCATACAAGGTGAAATCAAAAATCTGCATAAGTATTTCATGGTATGTCTTAGATCTATCTTTGTTATAGCTATAGTTTGGCCAATTGGGAGTAGTAGGTTAAAGGTGGAGGTTGCGAGAATTAATAGGAAGATGATTTTATTGGGCATGAAGTTTGGGTATGTGATTTGCTGATCGATCTTGGTGGAAAGGCCGGGGTGTATGATGATTAGGTGATAGATAGTGAGCTCTAGAGTGTTGTAATAGTGTTTCCTTAGAGATGCAGGACTGAGAGAGGCTCGGTGGTGCAGCAGTTGAGGGAGGTATCTTAGTAGAGAGCATCAAGATTTTTTAGGAAGATGGACAGTATGGGGTTATTTAATGGATGAAGAGAGGTTTCCCAAGGGGTAATGGTCGAGAAAAAGCTGAACAAGCGACTATAAGTCCTTCGGTTGTAGGAAGGTGGGAAGTAGTCGAGGATGCATTCAACGATTCGATCAGAGCATGGATTTATGAAGCCTTGGGGGTGATGGAGATGGATGATCCATGGAAGTCCAGCAGGTTAGGATTGGGTGGTTGTAGAACGGCGTAGAGATGAGGCAAGGAGCATTGGAGTGCTGCAGTAGTGCTTCCTTGGAGGCACAGGGGCTAAGAGAGGCTTGGTGGTGTAGCAGCCAAGTGAGGTATTTTAGCAAAGAGTGTCAGAGGTAGCTCAGAAAGATTGGAAGCATGTCTCAGGGAGAGCCAGGGGGTCTCAGGGAGTCGAGAGTATCCTGGATCAGATTTTTTCTATAGGAACATCAGGGAGGATCATGGTTCAGGTGGAGGATGTTCCTCCGGGTGCAACTAAAGCAATGGTTGGTGCAAAGGCAGAAGAGGATAGGGGCTAGGATGGAATTTCCTAGGGTTCAGTCACTAATTTTAAAGAGTTGGATGAGCTCTTGGGTTTCAAAGGTGCCAGCGCATTGTGGAGGTATCCAAGATGGCTTCGAAGGGGTCCATAAAGTGTAGAGGGTTTGAAGGGGCAGCGATGGTGTTTAAGATGCAGTGGCGGGCCCAATAGTGTAGCACTAGATGGTTGGCCTCGAGTGACTCAGTGATAGAGTCAAGATCTTCTATGGTATCAGATGGACTTTGGATATAAGTGGAACTCCGAAGAGATGGCTTCATAGATGGAGAGAGATTTGACATGAGTTCAGAGCGGAGAGGTGCGGAAGGACCTATATCCTAGCACCAGCATTGGGGATGCATAGTTTCAGATGGAGCGGCGTATGTAGGAGGATAGCATAGTTCTGACGAGATTATGTTAGGATATATAGCAAGTGCAGGTATAGGAACACTATAGGTTCTCTTGGGAAGTCCAAGGAAGTGATGCGGCTACCAAGCAGAAGGATCAAGCCAAGATCTTCTGTGGTGGAGACGATCATTCCAAAGGCCTCAAAGGGTGCACAATAGCTAAAGAAGGATGATGGTGGTAAAGTATGCACAAGGGGCTATCAGAGTGCACATCGATAGTGGGATCATGCAAAAGGATATTACCAGAGGTTTGCCAAGACTTGAGAGCACCAAGATGGAGATTATAAGAATTGGTGGTGCTCCAAAGCCTTGAAAAGCCACAGAAGGAGTCAGGATATTGGCTCTGAGAGACTAGGACAGGTGTGGTCCTAGGACTAGGATAGAAGTTATTCTAGGATGGAGGTGGTGTGTAGCCCTCCACAGGCTTGAGGTCCAAGTATTGAGGATTTTAAGGGACTTGGTTGGTGCTTTAGAGACCTAGGACATAAAGTGGAGCAATAAACCAGAGCCAAGGATTTAAGACTACAGAGAGGAGCCATTTCTGTAGGTTAGTCAGCTCAGTCTAAAACTGGATCGGTTATGTCTCAGTGCATAGGCCAAACAGAAATGTGAGCGATCAAAATTGCAGGCTCGGTGCGTAGCTAGGCTGACTCAGTCTTAGACTAAGCCGACCCAGTCTTAGGTTAGCCGGCTCAGTGTGTGGGCAGAGTTACGCGAGAGGTCTATTCGGGGCTGGGGTCTGGATTAATCCTAGGGTTCTTAAGGCCTAGTTTGAGAGGTCTTAAGGAGGCTAACTCATGTATGGGTTGGGTTTAGATCTAGAAGATGAGAGCATGGAAGATATGGGTGTACATGGGCTTGGTGAGTGCTTTCATATATTGGGCTTGCTAGGAGAGTTTTTCATTAGGCCTAATGGCTATGTATAAAAACATAGGTTGTATTAGAGTTTTATTAAAGGATTGGAATATAGATCTTTTCTCCCTCAATCTATCTTCTCTCTTCTCTCTAGTGTTGCTACCCCAGATTCTTATAGAAGCCCTAGAAAGAGGGGGTGCCTCCCTCAAGTTCTAGGAGGGAGACACTCCACCACAGATCCAGGTGGTGGATCGGTGGTTTACAGCCCTTAGAGAATGTCAAAGGAATCCTTAAGATCCATACTAAAGATCAGGGTTTTTCACAACAATCTCGTCTTAGCCTTGCTTCCTTCCTCCTTGCCTTCCCTTTCCTTACTTTCTTTTCTCCTTCTCTTCCTTATCTCTCTTCCTAGACCCTTATCCTAAGAAAGACTCCTTGTCCTTAATAGGACTTTGTCTTAATAAGGGAAGGAAGAGAGACACTGGACAATAGGGAGTAGGATGTCAGAAAGAAGGAATGGGATTGAATTGTTCTGACTCATGGTGTGCACCACTATTTAAAATATATGTAAGGGTGCCACCTAAAATTTCTCATGCCCATTGCAAAATTACCTCTCACACCCATTCAAAATATCATGCCCCATCTAGAATTTTAAGATTGGTGGAAGTCAAATGAAATTATTCTGAAAAGATACCTTATCGCAGAAGGATTCTACGGTGCAAAAATAATTTCACGGTGATTTCCAAGAGTCGCAACACTTCACAAATATGGCACCATTATTTTGAAGGGTCAAGATCTAATCTCAATGCCATTTGAAGGTCTATATTGAGGGCACCAATCAAAAATAGGCATGAGAATTTTAGAGTCCACAACCACTTGGACTCTCAAGTCCAAGTGGCGCCAATTCAAGGAGGGCGGCAAACAACCTTGATCTTATCCAATTTCAAATGATATATGGAGGAGTTTTAAAAGAAGATGGACTTTTCTATGCCTCCTCATAATCAGAAGTCCATGCCATAATTTTTTTTTTTTACATGAAACAAATGGATAAGAACGAAGGGGCACCAACCAAGCTATGCGCCAACAATACCCTTGCGCATAAATCAAATGCCCATGTGCCAAGAGAGAGAGTTTCTGGTGCATGGGATGTTGGTATGTGATGCCTAAACCCTTGGCCAGCAAGACAAGGGTCAACCCAATTAATGACCAAATCTAATTTGGCTTTATTTTGATCTAATTAGCCCAAATTGGAACCAAATTCGAATCCGATTCGAATGTGGATGCTAGGGTTTGCAACATGTGCTAACATGTTCAACTTGCAAACATGATCTAATCCAATTAGACCCCTGATCAATTTTCTTTGTGTTTGACCCATTGGGTTCCACATCTAGCCAATAGTGGGTCCGGATGCGATTTGACCTAATTTGATTAGAAATTAACCAAACCAATTTAAGTCAAATCGAGTTGATCCGATTCGAATAATTACAATCTTTTCTAATTGGTGATCAAATTAAACTTTTTAATTCTATTGAACCCATAAGACAAGATTAATGTCTAGCAACATATCATGTCTACCCAGAAGATATAGAATTTTGATTGAAATATCAAAAATACTCTTTAGTGAAAAGTTACCATGCAATTCAATCTTGCGATCACTATGCATCCCGAATATGACTCTGGATATAGAATCTTGTCAAATCCAATATCATATTCATATTTCTTTTAATCTTGTAATGATGATTTGATTAATAAAATATTAGAAATATTTTCTAATTTTTATCATTCTTTGATCAAAGTCTTCCAGAATCATCATTTAATTGAAGCAAGTATGATGCAATCTCCTTTTACTAGGAGTGATCGTTTCCATGTTGTCCTACTCACAACCTTCATAAGCAATCCGCCATATCTAGAATACCCCATACATGACTAAGTCATGAATGAGTATGAACCAAAATATGGATTCATGCATATAAGGTTCTATAAGTATCCACCATATCAAGTGATGTGATATCAATCACCCTCTCTAGCGAGCAAACAAAGGACGTGCCAGTCTTATCGAAAACATTGATCTGCAACTCAATGTTCCATCCATCAAAAATATTTTAGCTTACGATTTTAAGATTTTAGGTCTCACAGGTATTATTGTAGCTGAGAATCGTTGGCTTCAAAATTGGAGTGGTGGCTCCATGCTAACAAGCTTGAGGACCTGCAAAATGAAGTTCGGGCTAGAGAATTTTTCTTCGATGAGGATCCTCCGATGCTCAAGTCAGTGATAAGTGATAGCTAATTTGTTTTGAAAGAGATTTCTTACTTATCTGGGTCCTTAGGATTTATGATATTTGTAGAAAAGTTTGTAGGATCGTTACACCATTTCGTTGATTTCGGACCACTAATCTCGTCATGGCGAGATCTACGGGGATCCTTTGAATGGAATGAAGATTACTGGTGTAATCAAGATTCTTAATCTACCACCGAAGGTTTAGGGTGAGTGGGCAACAACATGTTCATGGCTAGATTATAGCTGTATTGTAGTCAATCCACAAGGTCATTTTCTCATCTAAGGTGATTTAAAAGTAGTTGGGGCGATCTAGGGTGTTTTAGAGAGAAACGGGTTGGATCTATCCCCTGGCATCAATCATCAGTTTAGAGGGTAATATGGTATTTTCTCGATCCTCAGGCACTTGTTGAGACTAGACTGAGCTAAGGTGTCCCCAGGATGCATCATATGATCTGAGGCATCGCATTACCACCGTAACACTACCCCTCTAATGCTGAATCTGAGGATCAGGTGAAGGACTAATCACGGATGATGCCTCGGATCAGATGATGCATCCTTCCATCCATAGTCGTGCCCTGATATCCGATCATTGATTACGTCTTTCCTTGGGATGAGAGTAGTTATGGTTGGAGTATCCATTCCATTTGTTGATTCTACAGAAAGAAAATTATGTTCTATAATAGGTGTTCGTTTATCTTCCCCTTTCTCTTTATAAAGCGCTTGTAGTGGAGGACTGAGGAACGCAAAGTATGTTCGATTGCAGAATTTTATTTCTCACATTTCTTTTTCTCTGAGGTTGTCCCTTTAGACTCTTTGGTCCAAATGGATTCCTTGATGGCTGAGACGTTGAAGAGGTTATCGGTTGAGAGGTTGTGAGCCCAAATTTTGTCTGCTCAGTCTGCTGGTTCCAGGAGTTCTTCTGCTGAAGTTCCAAAGACTCTTCCGACGTCACCTCCTCCTATCCTTGATGATGCGGAGAAGGATAAGTCTTTGTAGGGGAGTGGTTTGTAGGAACCAATAGGCAAGGATAGGCCCGAGCCAGAGGATCCAAAAAAGGGAGATGTAGAGGTCATGGTAGAGGCGATGATTGGGACTTCCATGGAGGTTGTTTTCGTCACTTCTCCGGTGTGGGCCATTTTAGTGATAGAGGCAAGTCTTCCCAAAGAGGTGGAAGAGGGAGCTATAGGAGTTATTGATTCCTTCAATTCGATCTAGGTGGTTAAGATTGTCAAACTATAGAGGGCAGAGATTCCTGCCTCTAACGCTTTCCCATTGGTGACGTAGGAGGAGATGCCCCAAACACCGTCCGTTCCCTCCTCTTTTCTTAGTGCAAACAATTTGGGCGCTACTACTGATTTCCTGAGGAGGTGTCTTCCTCCTGTAAGCAGGTTGACTTTGGAAGGCGAAGACGTCCAACATCAGGTATCTAGGGCCTTCGAATCCTTGGCTTTGCTCAGTCATTATTTGGCGAGCTTCACCGAGGCCGCTTTCAAATTTTCACCTTTGGAACTTGTGGAAGTATAGAGTGAACTCGAGAAGCTCAAATATTATCTTGAGTAGGAGAAGGCTGCTAACGCCGATTTGGTTAAGAAGATTGACTGTTTTGAGAAAGCCCTCTTTGAAGCCCAGAAAATAATTGATTGAAAGGATGGCGAGTTAAGTAGAGCTCGCCATAGAATCGTAGTCCTTGAAAAGCAAAGGTCAGAAGCTGACCAAGAATGCCATTGAGCTCATGATATCATTAGGCATCCGAAGAGGACCTTGGTAGAAAGAGGTGGACCTTCGACTGGGACTGCACTTCCCCAAGGTTCCAATGATCGATCGATGAAGTGGCCCAGGACTTCAAGTGGGGGTCATCATGTAAATGAAGCTTCATGGGGGTCCTAAGTTTCTTCTTCTATGGGAGGATCTATAGCTCGGAGATCTCTAGCTACACCTCAGGTATTAAATAATTCGCTTGCATGGTTAAGGAAAGTCAGGACAAACTCTGTTATTAAAGCTTGTAAGTTGGGTTTTCACACAAGCTTCAATGAGTGCAAAGGAATAGCTTTGCCTTATCTTCCCGATGGAGCTGTTGAATCTTTGTATACAGATTGGTCGGACATTAACCTGCAGTCTGTAACCATGTTTGCATTAGTGAATTCTTAAGTGCATCTGATTTAGCTACCAATAGAGGCCAGGTTGATTCCAATGCATAGAAGATTTAACTCAAAATTGAGCGACGAGCCTTTCCGAAGTGGCTCGTCGAGGGTTTCTGAAGACACTCTGCTAGAGACATCCTTGTACCCCCTTTCTCTTTTTTTTTTTTTTTGCATTATGTAGAATTTTGTACAAAAAATCCATATGTAAAAGGATAACTTTTTGCCAAGGCAATTCTCTCCTTATTTTCTTCTTATCCTTTTGAAATGCCTTGAGTTGTTGAACCTGCTTTTCTGTGCAACTATCAATTTTGTTGTCCTGGGTCTGTCCATCGAGTAATTCATGGGAAGCCAGGTGGAATGGGATTTGAATTGCCATTCGCATGCTGATTATTGTAGCACGTCTTTGCATGCTATCTTATGAGTGGAGCATGGAATGATTTCGACTCTCCCTACCAGTTTGTCATATTGATGATGGAGGTCACGTTTGATCGATGGCTGCCATGTATTCACGATGCATCGATCTCTGCCTTGTGCATTTAATATCTTGAGAAGACTAATCATTCAGTTTTTTGCCAGTTCTATATAAGACCGAGATGGAATAAGGGTTAAACCCTATCATCTTCTTCTTGCAACAGGTCTTTATCTATTCTCCCACCTCTTGAAAAAAATAGCTCAATCTAGAGATGCCAAATTTGCCCCTTTGGCTTTTCGATCAGAGCTGATGGAGGATGATTTGATATCCATCTATGACCAGTTTAACTTCCCTCCAAAGTTTCAGCTTGAAGTTCGCAAATCGAAGCATTGTGTTGTTAGATATGTGTGCCCTAGAAGCCAGATTGGCGGACACTTGTAATACAGTTCTAAGGACAAAATTATAATTTTGACTATAAATAATAAAATGGATTATTTTCTATCATAATGTGTATTTGAAAGTGTCTGTGATACATCCCTTGAGTTAATAGTAATGATAATTCATATTTTCAAGAGTTAAAAATTTAAGACATGAATAATCATTATTAACTCATAAAATGCTCCCGACCATAGGATCATCATAAGGATGGTGATTGATCCAGAAGGTTGGTGTACAATCGCTTCTCTTTAGTAGATGAGTCTTGAGTCTATGGTGTGGAGACATCCGGAGCGAGAGTACAGATACTCGTTAGAGAATGAGGGCACTGAGCGTGACCACCTCGAGTAGTCATTAGGAAGTCTACCTTCTCGTCAATGACTGACTCGATGCTGCAGTGGTGTGTCTGGTTCTTTGACCTGAGGTGCATCGGCAGTTCACCTTGAGGGTGTTATAGTTTGACTACACCATTACTCGGTCTCCTAGCCATATCGGAAATCCTGAGGTGTATGTTGGCTATAGCATGTTCATTGTAGGAACTGGATTGCATCAAGATGGGAATCTATCTACCTCGGTGGTAGAGGAGCAGCCCTATGATGATCATGAGAATCAAGTCCATAAGCCCATGGCCATGGCAGAGTGAAATAATAGAAAGAGTTTCTATTTAGATTTTCACATTGGACTTGAATCGAATGATTACATTCATATGATGGATATTAGGGTTTGACGAGTTCACCTTAACCCTAATCCTGATCGAGGGCTCAAGATAGAAGGAACTTAATCACATAGGTAGCTGCACCAAGAGGTTCGCATTCAGCTTCTGATGGGTTGCCACCATATACTGCTAGGTGTCACTGGTGGATTTTGGGAGCAATTAGAATGATTTAGATGATCGATCATTCTAGCTGTCTGAATCAAAAGAGTTCTGATCCATCAGAAGGAGTTTTCGATGATGTCGATGATAGAGATCATGACATATCCCATTACCATACGAAATTGAACCAAACTGGATCACACAAATAAGGGTTTGGATCTGGATGTCATCAATTAGACTAATCCTAGTTCAATTGATCTGAATGAGATTCAATTAGGTTCAAGAAAATCGTGCTAGCACTCGATTGAGCCTAATATTCTCCTTTAATAATCATTAAAGCTTGTCTCGACTGAGCCAAATGTATTTGGGCTCACTCAGGAACCTTCACTTGGTTTGACTGGAGCTTGTCTAGATTACAAAAGGGTTGTCTTAATTTACGAGATAAATTTAAGACAACACCTACCATTTTTGATCACCTGCTAATTTCTATTTTCGGACATTGGTCAAATGTTAACCCTGGACACTTGGACATCTGCCCATGTATCATGCACCTATAAGAGAGTACTTGGGGCCTTGTCCCCTTGCTAAATGCAGACAAGAAGAGGGTGTATGCCTAGGGAGGCATGCGCCCCATGAGGATAAAGGAGGAGTCCCATACAGATGGGACTCCATGGTTGCTTCAGGGGATTAAACTCTGTGGCGCCAAGAACTCTTGTTTGACCCAGTCTTGGTGCCACCTTAGGAGCATTTTGAGGGTCTCTCATCTGATTGGATTAGATGACATCATCCCACTAATCAGATTTAGATTTTATTGCTTAAAGGACCATTATTGGCCAGGATAATGTGGTACTGCATGGTGCAGCTGGGTCTATATAAACCCTATCTGCACCTAGGTTTTAATGCTTCTACCTTTAGCCCACGCTACAAAGCCTCTCTCCCTCCATGCCACCCTCTGGTCCTCTCTCCCCTCTCCACACCCAAGGGATTTTGGGCATGAATAAGGTGCGATCCAAGCAAGTGAAATGCACTAGGAAAGGAAGAAGGCAGCACTGCTGTAAGAGACAACAATAGTTCTTCAAAAGGAGTATTGAAGTTCTTCAAGATCCGATCTATATCTGATTTTTGAAGGATTGATTGAGAAGAAGAGATGATCTCTAGATTCTGCCTGAGTGGATATCAATAGAGGCCAGGCGCTTGCGTGACTACATCCAGAACCTCAGGCAAACATCGGGATCATCACAAGATAATTAGATTATCCAAAATAAAGATATAATTAAATTAGATTTAATTTTGATTTTTATTTTATTTTTATTATTAGATTAATAAGATCAGATCAGAGGAGTCTTAGATCTAATTAGGATCTTAGAAAAAAAAATTTAAAATATTTCTTCTGATCCAATCAGATCTGAACGAACCTAACCCAAAAAATAGGTTTTTTCTTTCAACTGGTATCAGAGCCAGATTTCATAATTCATTAAATCTAATTTTAATTTATTTTTTATTTGATAATTAGATGATTTAAAATGTCATAATAGATGTGATTAGATCTAAAATTAAAAAATTAAAAATTAAATAATCTAGATCTAAGATGTATGAGATGAATGACTAGACTAGGAATAGAATTATTCTGTGTAGTCTAACATAATCATAATTTTAATTTAATTAATTATAATTTTTAGATTTATTTATTTATTATTTTTTAATATTATAAATATTATAATTAGATCTAAAAAATAAAAAATAAACTTATTTAATTTATTCATATGAGATATGATAGATGCATGTTTAGACTAGTTGTAGAATAGTTCTACATAATTATCTAGAATTAGAATTTTAATTTGATATAATCAAATTTAAATCTAATTTTTTTAGATTATTATGAGATAATTTAGATCTAAAAATATGCATGATATGATACATGAGATGTATGCAAAATATATTTTTAGTTAGATCAATTTTCATATATGTGATATATGATATAGATCTAACTAGTTTTGTTGATTTATCATATTTTTGATTAAGGCATACCCCTTGGTCGTCTGGTCATAAGAACAAAGTGGAGTTTAAAAGCTCTCTCCTTTCATTCGATGGGATGTTCTTATGGTGTGTAGGGGAGTTGTGCCTTCATCCTTAATCAAAAATAAAAAAACTTATTTTCTATAAAATCCTAAAATTTTATATACATGTTTTATTTATGAACCCTAAACTTAATTAAGAATTAAGATTATGAAATATATTAGATCTAAAATTAAGAATTTTCATATCTAAGACATATTCATAAAATTGGGTTTGGGCTTGGGTAGCTCAATTAGGTTTAGTGGTTGATCAAACCGAATCGAATGTTGGTTAGATGGGATCAAGAGTGCTTAAATTGACCAGCCTAATAGGACTAAGTCTGGATCAAGATCGAGTCACATGAGTGATCGATCGAGTTAAGACCTAATTAGGCTCAATGGTTAGAGTCTAGATTATAGGCTAACTGGATTGGTTCTGGCTCAACAATTTGGTGTCTAAGGTAAGTTTGGCAGATACGATCGATTGATTTTTAATTAAGAGCTACTCGACTCGAATACATTCTTATCGAGTTAAAGGCATATCCCTTCTAACGATCTCACTTACCTGGACATATTTATCACCCCAGTTCCTGATCTAAGGTGGCTAATAATCTGAGCTGACCCATGCCACTAGGTTAGTCATAATAATTATGGCTATGTCAAGTCAAGTTTAAAGAGACCTAAATCAAATCTCCCTAAGAAAAGATTAAGTCTATGGTCTTCCACCATTGTAGATGTGCGGGCCCTTCCCAGGGTTGATTGTTCTCGATCGGTCATAGTGATTTAGTTGCACCAAAAAGATGCAACCATGTCTATTAGGCATTGGATGCTACGGGCTAGAGGATGGATTGGGCTCAATATTTTGGATATGATGAGAGACCCAATTAGGAATCTAATCTATACAAATGGTGGGTTTGACTTAACTAAGGAGTGGATCAATATTTCGGGCATGGTGAGATTCATGAATTAGAGTCCAAGTCTGGGTGCACCATGATTAGAGAATTATTGGACAAGAGTTGTTCACTCAATGGCTAACCCATCACCAATAACTGTTAGGTAAGGTGATGAGTCAGTTAGTGGGACTGCACTGAAGAAAAAAATCCTATTTTCTTGGATCAGGTTCGTTCAAATCTGATTGGATCAAGAGGTATATTTCAAAAATTTTTCTCTAGAATTCTAATCAAATCTGAGACTCTTCAGATATGATCTTATTGATCTATTAAAAAAAATAAAATAAAATTAAATCTAATTTAATTATACCTTTGTTATGGGTAATCCTATTACCCTATGATGATCCCGATGTTTGCCTGAGGTTCTGGATGTTGCCACGCAAGCACCTGGCCTCTATCGATGTCTTCTCAAGTAGGATCTGGAGATCTTCTTCTTCTCAATCTATCCTTCAAAAATCAGATCTGGATCTAATCTTGAAGGTCTTTGATAAGCATCATAAATTTACCAATAAAAGTATTAATTTATTAATTAATTTATATTAATTTTTAAGAATTATCAATCAATTTATATATAATTTTTGAAAAATTCATATTTTTATTAATTAAAAAATTAATTAAAAAATAATAAAAAAATAAATAAAAATTAAGAAATAAAATTTTATTATTAAAAGAAAGAGCTCATTTTTTTGATCACAACGAAATAAATTTCAAGTAAAACGGAGCTAAAATGAAAAAGATATGAATTTTTTTTAAAAAAAATATAAAATAAATAAAAATTAAATAAAAAAAAAAATGGCTCAACCGGCTCCGCAAGCCGAGCCACCAAGCCAAGCTGAGCCACCAAGCCAAGCCGAGCCATCAAAGCCGACTCAGTCATTGAAGCCATCAGCCGGTCTACGATCCAGGCGTGGACCGCCAGCTCAGCAAAGTCCGGCGAATCAGAGCCTGCCACGTGGTGGACCTAGACCCTTAAAGGGTCTACAAAATTTTATCGCGGCTCACAGGGCAATCTGGTCATTTCACTCGGTGACAGAAGCGTTGATTGGTTGCGGTGTGCGGTGCGGCCGGTCTACGCGGTCCATGGGAACAGTAATTGCGCGATCGGACGGCTGCGGTTGATTGCGGTTAAGATCGGACGGTCAGCATTTTTTTCGGTTGCCAATTTCACTCGGATCACCATCAAACGGCAGCGCCTGATTCCAGCTTCGATCCGACGGTCCAGAACGCTCCCGGCAGTGATCAGGACTCCCGAAGCGCGATTTGCGGCCAGATTTCCTCGATCAAGCGCGATCGGATGGCCAGAATTTAATTCGAGCTGATCTGGGCTGATAGGCATCCGATTTTGATGATTTTTGAACCGTTCGATTCCTATCGGATAGCCTGATTTTACCAGATTTACCAGAGACGTAACAGAGTTGTTTTTATTCAAATTTTATTCAAATTTTTATGATTACAAAGGGAATTAGTCCCATATTGCTTTTAGAAATAAATATCTACCTCTTCTAGCTCTATAAAAAGGATCCTAAGCCTCTAAGAAAAGGAGGAGGGTTGGAAGGGAAGCTAAGGTATAGGGTGGAAGTCAAGCTCGGGATTAAAGGTTGCTTCAAAGCTGCGGTGCTGCTGAGAAGAAGAGCCGGTCTTCTACGCCATCTTCATGCCTACGCCGATCTGCGATCTTCATCTAGTCTTTTTCCTTTAATTTCTTGTATTAAAATTCTAAATTTTCTTTAATTTCTTGTATTTAAATTCTGCATCTTAGTTTTAAATTTAATAAAGAAAGTTTCATTATTCTTTTCAATTCTAGCTCTTTAAATTATTTGTTCTTTATTGCTTTTTAATTTTACTATAAGTAGTTGCTAAGATCTAAATAGTAGATCTTAGTATCAAATTTATTTTTGCATAATTTAAATTCTATTTTTATTTATAGATCTATTTTTTGACTTTAATTTTTTAAAAAAAATCCTTGCTTTCTTTTCTTAAAAAAAAAAAAAAATCAAAGATTTTAGAAATAAATCATTGCCTCTCTGTGGATTCGACCCGACTCACCACTTTCTTCATAATTTTTAATTAGTTTAAAAAGTAAAGAGTCGGATTTAAATTGATAAACACGGTGTCTTAACGACAGCATCGTGTCCCTATCAAGTTTTTGGCGCCGTTGCCGGGGAGGCATAAAAATTAAAATTTCTTTATTTCTTTGATTTTTTTTTTACTGCCTACTCATTATTTTTTTTATTTATTTTGCAGAAAAGAAAAAAAAAAAAAGGAACAAGGAAGATTAGGGCACGAACAAAACTCTCAATCCTATTCGGTGAGATCATTCCTAAACCCTAAATCTCTTTCTTTATTTTTAATATTTGCTTTATTTTAAATTAATTAAAAATATTACCTACATAAACCTAATTAAAAATCTCATCACAAGATTAGAAACCCTAATTATTTAGAGCATCCATCATATTAGTTTTTATTCTTATTTTTGGTGATTGCTGGAGTCAAGGTAAGCCTTTTTATAATTTAATTAATTAGTTTAAATTGCATAGAACTCTTTGATTGGAATTTTTTTTTCTTTTGCATATTTCATATTAAACCAAATTAAGGGCACAACCCATTAAACAAGATAAGGTGGGGATTTGATCACCCTTCCTTAGCCCACAAACAACCAACCAGCATCCTGCATTAACCCAAACCTTAACTCTTAAAATCAATTAGACATTAACCTTTAAGGATATTCGAGCTCAATAGGACAAGAAATCCTAAGAGTTGAACCAAGTTAGGATTAATCAATTTGACTGGTGTCTAGGAAAGTGGTTCAGGGACGATTGGGCCCGAAAGAAGGTGGTTACTTAATTGGTTCTGTTCGCTTACCTGGCCAAGCACAATTGGTGTCTAAGGCAAGCAACGGAGGGACTCCCACCGACTTTACACTTACCTGGCCAGTTGATTGGTTAATCCTCTATTTGGAGGGCTTGAAGGTGATCTTGGCAGTTAGGAGCTGTCTAGATCTAGGATAACTCTTAGTCAGGATTGATTGCCTAACTTGTTTGCCAAATAATATCTAACATAAAAATTAACTCCTCCCTATCTTCTCCAGATTTAAGATTCTTTAGGATTTTTCCTCTTCTTTCTTTCTCTCTTCTTTTCTTAAAAAAATAAATAAATTAAAAAAATAATAATAATTTAAAAAAAAAAAAAAATTGAACCATATATCAAATTGCACTAGTACATGCACGGTAGAAGATCACTTTTACCTGACCTAGTTAAACCAGATCCTGAAATTGAAAGACTAATTCATTTAAGACCAGATAATCAAATGGCTGGAAATCGTGAAGAACCACCTAGGCAGATGAAGGAATACTTTATTCCTTCCACCTACAACCCATCGACTTGCATCCACATACCTGATATCCCTGCTAGTCACTATGAGATTAAGTCAACCACAATCCAGATGCTCCCATCTTTTTATGGGAATGCCAATGAAGACCCTTACAAACATCTGGATGAGTTCTTAGAAATCTGCTCTACGGTAAAAATTCAGAATTTTTCTGATGATGCCCTTAGACTGACCTTGTTCCCTTTCTCATTAAAAGATAAAGCCAAGTACTGGCTTGGCACATTAGGAAGAACAATTCAAACATGGGCAGAGATGCAACATGAATTTCTTAAGAAATTTTATCCCATAGGACGAACCAATACCATGAGGCGAGCCATCACGGGATTTGCTCAGCTTCCAGGGGAACAAATTCATGAATCATGGGAAAGACTTAAGGAACTCCTTAGAAAATGCCCACACCATGGTCTATCTAAGTGGCAAATTGTACAAGCTTTCTATGAAGGTTTAGGAGATCAATATAAGCAGATGGTTGATGCATCCTGTGGAGGTGCATTCATGAGCAAAAGTGAGGATGAAGCTTATACCTTGTTTGAAACTTTAAGTGAAAACTCTATTAACCATGCTTCATTATCTTCTTATGAAAGATCAATTTCTCAACAAAAACGGGCAGGAATTTATGAGATCAAAACTTCGGAACTCAATTCTAAGGCAGATTTGAACATAATAGCACAAAAATTAGATAAAGTCGACCTTATTGCACAGAAATTAGATCAATTCCTAAACTTAGGTCAACAATCCCCTGCACAATACACACCAGCTTCTAATTATCAAGTGATTTGCTCTATTTGTGCTAGCCCAACACATCATGTAAGTGAATGTCCCACGGTTGCACAATTACCACCTCTTATCCAAGAACAAGTCCAAGCTGCTCAAGGTTACTCAAAACCACTTAATGACCCATATTCAAATTCATATAATCCTGGTTGGAGAAACCATCCTAATTTCTCTTGGAAACCACAACAAACTCAGGCTCAGACCCAAATCCCACCAGTTCAGAATTATCAAAATAGGCCCCAATACCAGAACTATGCCTATAATAAGGGTCAGCCTAGTCAGTCTTCTCAACCACTACATTATAATCAACCCTCATACCCACCTCCTCAACAGACCAATCTAGCCGACGATAAATTCAATCAACTTCAACAATTAATTCTAAGCCAACAACAATCAATCGCCAGACTAGAAGCTCAAATAGGACAAATAGCTGAGTCTAGCATGAGGAGAGAACCGGGTCAATTACCAAGCCAACCAATTGCAAATCCTAAAAATAATCCATCCAATGTCTATCAACCACCTGGATTTACTCATCCATCTAACATTCCACCTAAGAACCCCCAATTAGAAAATGCCAAAGCAATATCTGAACTTAGAAGTGGTAGGATTCTTAAGGACCCATATCAAGACCAGGTGATAGAGGCCAATACTGATGTTAGCCAAGATGAGAAATTTGAAGAAGAGGATAATCATATAGAAGAACTTGAGCTTATGACTGGTACTGACACTGATAAGATGGATAAAGAAAAGAAGAGAACAGATGAATTAGCTGAGACATATAAACCCAAAGCCCCGTTCCCTTCGGCCTTAGAAGCAGGCTCTTCTCGCAAAAAGCAAGAAACACGCAACAAGGAGCTAATGGAACTATTTAAACAAGTTCATATTAATTTACCCCTCATCGATGCAATTCAGCATGTTCCAGCCTATGCTAAATTTCTTAAAGAACTCTGTACCCAAAAGCGTGAGCCACGAACCACCAAAAGAGTTATGCTATCCGAGGATGTAAGTGCGGTCCTGTTAAATCCAATACCTCAAAAGATGAAAGATCCTGGTGCACCCTTAATTTCATGTGTTATTGGAGGTATAACCTTTGACCGAGCATTACTAGACTTAGGAGCTAGTGTAAACCTCCTTCCAACCTCGGTTTATGAAAAATTTGGGATTGGAGAATTAAAACCCACGTCAGTCATTTTGCAATTAGCTGATAGATCTATAAAAACACCGCGTGGTTTAATTGAGGATGTTCTAGTTAGAGTAGATAAATGTTATTTTCCTGTAGACTTTCTCATACTTGACATGGAACCATCCCAAGAGCTGAACCAAAATCCCATAATTTTAGGACGTCCATTCTTAGCAACCGCGAATGCCAATATCAACTGTAAAACGGGAGCTATGGATATTTCTTTTGGGAATCAAAAAGTAAGAATTAATGTTTTTAATACCCCAAAGTACACCCAAGAGGAGGAAGACTGCTTTGTAATCAATCAGATAGATGAAATAGTTGAATCTAATTCCTCCTTAGATTTACTACAAGATGATGAACCCACTGAAGATACTCAAACCCAGGAAGTAAATACCCTGCTTAATTTACCTCAACCATCACATTCATTACCTTGGTCAGTGAAAATTGAGCCCTTACCTGAGCGAAAAATTGAACCACTACGTCCTTCAATTCAGGCCCCACCACAACTTGAACTAAAACCTTTACCTGAATCACTTAAGTATGTATTTTTAGGATCAAAGAAAACCCTACCAGTAATAATTGCTTCCAACTTAACTACTGAACAGGAAAACCAATTGGTAAATATTCTAAAAACATATAAAGAGGCCATAGGGTGGACCGTTGCCGATTTAAAAGGAATTAGTCCGTCAATATGCATGCACCATATTTATACAGAAGATAATGCCAAACCAACTCGAGAGATGCAAAGAAGGCTTAATCCTAACATGCAAGAAGTAGTCAAGAAAGAAGTAATTAAATGGTTAGATGCTGGAATTATTTATCCTATCTCTGACAGCCACTGGGTGAGTCCTACACAAGTTGTTCCAAAAAAATCTGGACTTACGGTTGTCCGCACTGAACATGGAAACTTAGTACCAACACGACTTTCCACTGGGTGGCGTGTCTGCATAGATTATAGAAAACTCAATACAACCACCCGAAAAGATCACTTTCCCTTACCCTTTATCGATCAAATCCTAGAAAGACTAGCAGGCCAACAATACTTTTGCTTTTTAGATGGATACTCGGGATACAATCAGGTAGCAATCTACCCAGGAGATCAAGAAAAGACCACCTTTACATGTCCTTATGGAACCTTTGCTTTTCCGTAGAATGCCATTCGGATTATGTAATGCACCTGCAACTTTTCAACGGTGCATGATGTCAATATTTTCAGACATGATAGGAGATTTCTTAGAAATATTCATGGATGACTTTTCAGGTCTTTGGAGAATCTTTTGAGAGTTGTCTCAACAATTTGAAGAAAATATTAAAACGATGTATTGAGGCTAATCTAGTGTTAAGCTGGGAAAAGAGCCACTTCATGGTTCAAAAAGGGATCGTTTTAGGACATATAGTATCCAAGAAAGGGATTGAGGTAGATAAAGCTAAAGTTGAACTAATTTCTAAACTTCCTCCTCCCACTTCTGTCAAACAAATTCGATCTTTTCTTGGTCATGTAGGATTCTATCGTCGCTTCATCAAAGAGTTCTCTAAAATTTCTCGTCCTTTGTGTAATCTCCTTGCTAAGGATGTTTCTTTTAACTTTGATGAAAATTGTCTTAAAGCTTATGAAATTTTAAAAGAAGCTGTGACCAAAGCTCCAATCATACAACCTCCTAATTGGTCACTACCTTTTGAAATTATGTGCGATGCCTCAGATTTTGCCATAGGAGCTGTCCTAGGCCAAAGGGTAAACAAATGTCCTGTAGTGATCTATTATGCTAGTAGAACTCTGAATGAAGCACAAATGAATTATACCACCACTGAAAAAGAGTTGCTAGCCATTGTGTTTGCCCTAGAAAAGTTTAGATCATATTTATTAGGATCAAAAATCATAATTTACTCGGATCATTCAGCCTTGAGATACCTGCTCTCAAAGAAAGATGCTAAACCATGATTAATTAGATGGATTTTACTGTTACAAGAATTTGACATTGAAATTCGAGATAAGAAGGGATCTAAAAATGTTGTAGCAGACCATCTGTCTAGGATCCTAGTGAAAGATAATGAACCTGTATCAATCAGAGAATCTTTTCCAGATGAACAATTGTTAACAGTTTCACATACAAAGACTCCTTGGTTTGCAAATATTGTCAATTACTTAGTCATAGGACAAATTCCTGATGGCTGGTCTAAGAATGAAAAGGATCGATTCTTTGCTCAAATCAAATATTATTTTTGGGAAGATCCTGAGCTTTTTAGAATTTGTGCTGATCAAATCATTCGTAGATGTGTTCCTGAATCTGAACAATGGAGTATCTTACAATTTTGTCATACTCTTGCTTGTGGAGGACACTTTTCTGGACGAAAAACTGCGGCCAAAGTGTTACAAAGTGGTTTTTATTGGCCAACATTATTTAAGGATGCCCATACTTTTAGTCAGGAGTGTTTTAAGTGTCAAGCCTTAGGGAATATTTCAAAGAAAGACATGATGCCTTTGAACCCCATTTTAGTGGTTGAAATTTTTGATGTATGGGGAATTGATTTTATGGGACCTTTTCCACCTTCCAATGGATTTGAATACATTTTGGTAGCTGTTGATTATGTTTCTAAATGGATTGAAGCAATAGCAACTCGAACCAATGATCATAAAGTAGTCCTAAAATTTATTCAGAAGAATATCTTTTCCAGGTTCGGATTTCCACGTGCTATCATTAGTGACGGGGGTACCCATTTTACAAATCATCAATTTAGAACTTTATTACGAAAATATGGGGTGACACATAAGATAGCTACACCATACCATCCGCAAACAAGTGGTCAGGTAGAAGTCTCTAATAGGGAAATCAAGAATATCTTACAAAAGACTATTAGGCCTGATCGAAAAGATTGGTCAGATCGATTGGATGATGCATTATGGGCCTATAGGACAGCTTATAAAACCCCCATTGGAATGTCTCCCTATAGATTAATCT
>QRFJ01007177.1:0-16105 GCA_006176705.1 Cocos nucifera
CTCATGATCATCATAGGGCTGCTCCTCATTGTTAGATATATGTGCCCTAGAAGCCAGAATTTGGCTGACAGTTGTAATACACTTCTAGGGGCAAAATTGTAATTTTGACTATAATTAATAAAATGGGTTATTTTCTATCACACCTGTGTATTTGTGTGTTGTGATACATCCTTTGAGTTAATGTATAGATAATTTCATATTTTCAAGATTTTGAAAATTTAAGACATGAATAATATTATTAACTCATAAAACAGCTCCGACCCATAGGATCATCACGAGGATGGTGATTGATCCGAAAGTTGGTGTACGATCGCTTCTCTTTAGTAGATGAGTCTTGAGTCTACGGTGTGGAGACACGGAGCGAGAGTACAGTACTCGTTAGAGAACGAGGCACTGAGCGTGACCACCTCGAGTAGTCATTAGGAAGTCTACCTTCTCGTCAATGACTGACTCGATGAACTGAAATCGAGTCAGTCATTGACGGAAGGTAGACTTCCTAATGACTACTCGAGGTGGTCACGCTCAGTGCCTCGTTCTCTAACGAGTACCTATACTCTCGCTCCGGTGTCTCCACACCGTAGACTCAAGACTCATCTACTAAAGAGAAGCGATCGTTACACCAACCTTCCGGATCAATCACCATCCTCGTGATGATCCTATGGTCGGGAGTGTTTATGAGTTAATAATGATTATTCATGTCTTAAATTTTCAACTCTTGAAATATTGAATATTTCATTACATTAACTCAAAGGATGTATCACAGACACTAAAATAACAGGTGTGATAGAAAATAACCTATTTCATTAATTATAGTCAAAATTACAATTTTGCCCCTAGAAGTGTATTACAAGTGTCAGCCAATTCTGGCTTCTAGGGCACATATATCTAACAGAGCAGCCCTATGATAATCATGAGAATCAAGTCCTAAAGCCCATGGCCATGGCAGAGTGAAATAATAGAAAGAGTTTCTATTTAGATTTTTACATTGGACTCGAATCGAATGATTATATCATATAACAGAGACTAGGGTTTGACGAGTTTACCTTAACCCTAATCTGATCGGGGCTCAAGATAGAAGAACTTAATCACAAGTAGCTGCACAAGAGTTCGCATTCAGCTCTTGATGGGTTGCCACCATATACTGCTAGGTGTCACTAGTGGATTTTGGGAGCAATTAGAATGATTTAGATGATCGATCATTCTAGTGTTCGAATCAGAAGAGTTCTGATCCATCGAAAAGAGTTTCGATGATGTCTATGATAGAGATCATGACATATCACATTACCATACAGAACTGAACCTAACTGGGTCACACAAACAAGGGTTTGAATCTGGTGATCATCAATTGAACTGATCTAGTTCAATTGATCTGAATGAGATTCAATTAGGTTCAAGAAAATCGTGCTAGCACTCGATTGAACCTAACGTTCTTCTTTTACTATCATAAATAAGTTGTCCTGACTTAGGCAAAGGAGTTTGTGCTCAATCAGAGGCCTTCATATGGTCTAACTGGAAGTTGTCCAAGTTAGAGAAGGTTGTCTTATTTTATAAGACATGACCTGCCATTTTTGGTCACCTGCCATTTTTTGGTCCTTTGACTTTGGTCAAAAGTTGACCTTTGACTGGTCAATGTTGACCATAGACACTTTGACTTTTGTCCATGTGTCACGCACCTATTGAAGAACTGGTGGGGGCCTATCCCCCTGCTAGAACCTGGCAAGGAGGAGGGCGCACACCACCCTAGGCGTGCGCCCAAGTTGGAGGCGCCTTGGAGTCCTTGTTGGACAGGACTCCACCTCCCTTTTGGATTCCAATCAGAGTTCTACTAAGAATCCAGTTTGACTGGTCTTAGGCGCCCTCTAAGGAGGAATCCAGGGGTCTCTATTCCCATCAATCAGATTTAGATCTGATTTCACAAAGGGTTGTGATTGGTTGGGAGGAAGAGGAGTTGGATCACGCTTAGTTCTACAAATAAGACCTCGCCCAACTCAGATTCAATGCAATTAGAATAGAGATTTCCCATGCCCAGGCTGCCTCTCCCTCTTCCCATGCCTAAACTTCTCCTCCTTCTCTCTCCACGTCCAAAAGAGTTTTGGACTTAGGTTGGTGCGGTTCAGATCAAAAAGAAAGGCGATCAAAAGGAAGAGGCTGATGTGCAAAGGACAGACTGCTGATCTTCAAAAGGAGTTTGAAGATCCTCCAGATCAGATCCAGATCTGATTTTTGGAGGCATGATAGAGAAGAAGAGGATCTCTAGATCCAACCCGAGTGGATACCGGTAAGGCTAGGCGCTTGCGTGGGCTGGATCCAGAACCTTCCACTGCAATCAGGATCATCTACAGGGTAATAGGATTATCCAAATCAGGTAAATTAAATTTGATTTAATTTATATTATTTTATTTTATTTATTAAAATAATAAGAATCAGATCTAAAACATATCAAGATCTGATTAGGATCAAGAAAATTTTTTTTTGAAATATATCTCTTGATCTGATCAGATCTGGACGAACCTGGACCGGGAAATTAGGATTTCCCTTCAGTCATCCACCGAGGTAAATAGATTCCATCTTGGTGCAATCCAATTCCTACAATGAACATGCTATAGCCAACATACACCTTAGGGTTCTAAATTTTTAGGAGATCGAGTCATGGTGTAGTCAAACTATAACACCCTCAAGATGAACTGCCGATGCACCTTAGGTCAAAGAATCAGACACACTACTGCAGCTTCGAGTCAGTCATTGACGAGAAGGTAGACTTCCTTATGACTACTCGAGGTGGTCACGCTCAGTGCCCTCGTTCTCTAACGAGTATCCGTACTCTTGCTCCAGTGTCTCTACACCGTAGATCAAGACTCATCTACTATAAAGAAGCGATTATACACTAACCTTCTAGATCAATCACCATCCTTATGATGATCCTATGGTCAGGAGCATTTTATGAGTTAATAATGAAAATTCTTGTCTTAAATTTTCAACTATTGAAAATAAGAATTATCATTGCCATTAACTCAAGGAATGTATCACAGATACTAAATACACATATGTGATAGAAAATAACTTATTTTATTATTTATAGTTAAAATTATAATTTTACCCCAAGAAGTGTATTACAAGTGTCAGCCAATTCTGGCTTCTAGGGCACACATATCTAACAAACTTTCACTTGACCTAAAGCTAATTGGCTACAAATCTAAGTCCCATCTTCTCAAGATGGGCTTCGATCTTCTGTTGGCTCAACAGCTTTGTAAGCGGATCCGCCACATTATCTGCATAGTCGACTCTCTTGACCTCGACGTAACCCTTCTTAAGGTAATCGCGGATGAGGTGGTATCGCCGCTTGATGTGCTTGGATTTTTGGTGAGACCTCAGCTCTTTAGCATGGTCTATGGCACCATTATTATCGCAGTATAGAGGAATGGCATCCGATGGCATCACTTCAATTTCTGCGGCAAAATTCTTGTTCCAGAATGTCTTCTTTGTAGCTTCTGACGCAGTGATATATTCTGCTTCCATAGTGGAATCTACTATCACTGTCTACTTGGAACTTTTCCAACTGACTGCTCCACCATTGCACACAAATAGACTTTCAGATGTCAACTTTCGATCATCTATATCGGACATAAAATTCGAGTTCGTATATCCCTGGACTTGGAGTTCTCCATTGCCAAAAACCAGTATCATATCCTTAGTTCTTCTTAAGTACTTAAGGATACATTTCACAGAAGTCCAGTGTTCTTCACCTGGATTCGACTGATATCTTCTCGTGACACTCACGGCATGGGCTATATCAGATCGTGTACATAACATGGCATACATGAGGCTCGCTATTGCTGAAGCATAAGGGATCTTGCTCATGCATTCTATTTCCTCAGGTGTTTTAGGGCACATCTTCTTGGAAAGATGAATGCCATGCCTCAAGGGTACTAAACCCCTCTTTGAGTTTTTCATACTAAACCTCTTTAGTACTTCCTCTATGTACATCTTCTGTGAAAGTCCTAGCATCCTATTTGGTCTATCTCTATAGACCTTAATTCCTAGAATAAAGGATGCTTCTCCTAGGTCTTTCATGGAGAATTCTTTAGATAACCACATTTTAACTATGGTCAACATGGGAATATCATTCCCAATAAGGAGGATGCCATCCATGTACAATACGAGGAAGACAACAGCGCTCCCACTGCTCCTTTTGAAGACACATGGCTCCTCCTCATTTTTGATGAAACCAAACAGTTTGATCACATCATTAAAATGAGTATTCCAGCTCCGAGATGCTTGCCGGAATATGGACCTTTGCAGCTTGCAAACCTTGTGATCATCATCACTGGATGTGAAACCTAGCGGCTATTTCATATAGATATCTTCCTTAAGATATCCATTTAAGAATGTCATTTTCACGTCCATTTGCTATATTTCATAATCGAAATAGGCTGTAATAGCAAGCAATGTGCGAATGGATTTTAGCATAGCTACTAGCGAAAAGGTATCCTGATAGTCAATGCCTTCGCGTTGACTATAACCTTTTGCCACTAATCTTTGATTGGATCAAGAGGCATATTTCAAAAACTTTCACATTTTTCATATCTGATTTTATGATTTTGTAATTAAGAAAATTAAATTAAATCAAATCTAAATTAATTTTACCTTAATTCTGGGTAATTTGATTACCCATTGATGATCGTGCTGAAGCCCTAAGATTCTGGATCTAGCCACGCAAGCGTCTGGCCTCGATCGATATCCACTCAGATTGGATCTAGAGATCTTCTCCTTCTTTATCTCATCTCCAAAAATCAGATCTGGATCTGATTTGGAGGATCTTTAAAAGTCCTTTTGATGATCAACAGTCGTCTCTACAGCAGTGCTGCCTTCTTCCTTTCTCATCAGCCTTTTCTTGTCTGAATCGCACTAATCTGAAGGCCCAACATTTTTGGGCATGGAGCGGAGAGAGAGGATCAAAAAGGTGGCATGGAGGAGGGAGAGGGGCAGCCTTGGGGCATGGCTAGGAGAGAAGTCTCTGAAAAGTGGGCGTAGATAGGTCTTTATATAGACCCTGTTGCGCCATGCAGTGCCACATCACCCTGGCCAATCACGTTGCTTCGTCTAATCAAATATAAATATGATTGGCAAGATGACATCACCTGATTCAATCAGATGAGAGACCCACAGATTCATCCTAAGGTGGTGCCTAAGATTGGTCAAAGTCTATAGGTGAGGGTCACCTAGTTTGAATCCAAGAAGCAACCTGGAGTCCCATCCATATGGAACTCCAGGTGTCCCTATCCATGGGCGCATGCCATCCTAGGCATGCATCCCCTCCTTTCCAATTTTCAAGGAGGGGACAAGTCCCTGTCTGCTCTCTAATAAGTGCATGATACATGGACAGATATCGAAGGGTCAAAGGTCAACGTTTGACCAATGTCAAAGGACAAGAATTAGCAGGTGACGGAAAATGGTAGGTGTTGTCTCAAATTTATCTCATAAATTAAGGCAACCCTTTTCTAACTTGGACAAGCTCCAATCAGACCAAGTAAAGGTACCTGAGTGAGCATAAACTCATTTGGCCCAGTCGAGATAACTTTTAATGATAGAAAAAAGGAGAATGTTAGGCTCAATCGTGTGCTAGCATGATTTTCTTGAACCTAATTGAATCTAATTCAAATCAATTGAATTGGGTTAGTTCAATTGATGATATCCAGATCCAAACCTTGTTTGTGTGACCCAGTTAGGTTCAATTCTATATGATAATGGGATATGTAGTGATCTCCATCATCAATATCATTGAAACTCCTTTCGATGGATCAGAACTCTTCTGATTCAAACAACTAGAATGATCGATCATCTAAATCATTCTAATTGCTCCCAAAATCCATCAGTGACATCTAGCAGTATATGGTGGCAACCCATCAAAACTGAAAATGAACCCTTGGTGTAGCTACTTATGTGATTAAGTTCTTCTATCTTGAGCCTCGATCAGATTAGGGTTAAGGTGAACTCGTCAAACCCTAATTTCTATCATATGATTTAATCATTCGATTCAAGTCCGATGTGAAAGCCTTAATAGAAACTCTTTCTATTATTTCACTCTTTGCCATGGCCATGGGCTTATGGACTTGATTCTCATGATCATCATAGGACTGCTCCTCATCCACCGAGGTAGATCGATTCCATCTTGGTGCAATCCAATTTCTATAATGAACATGCTATAGCCAACATACACCTTAGGATTCCAAATGGCTAGGAGACCGAGCCATGGTGTAGTCAAACTAACACCCTCAAGGTGAACTGCTGATGCACCTCAGATCAAAGAATCAGACATACCACTGCAGCTTCAAGTCAGTCATTGACGAGAAGGTATACTTCCTTATGACTACTCGAGGTGGTCACGCTCAGTAACCTCGTTCTCTAATGAGTACCTGTATTCTTGCTCCGGTGTCTCTATACCATAGACTCAAGACTCATCTACTATAAAGAAGTGATTGTACACTAACCTTCTAAATCAATCACCATCCTCATGATGATCCTACAGTCAGGAGCATTTTATGAGTTAATAATGAAAATTCTTGTCTTAAATTTTCAACTCTTGAAAATAAGAATTATCATTACCATTAACTCAAGGGATGTATCACAGACACTAAATACACATATATGATAGAAAATAATCTATTTTATTATTTATAGTTAAAATTATAATTTTGCCCCTAGAAGTGTATTATAAGTGTCAGTCAATTTTGACTTCTAGGGCACACATATCTAATAGTTTAAATCTAAAATCAAAAATAAATAAGAAGAAAAGGTTGATCACATCAACCTAGATCTACACTACATCTCATGCATGTATGAGAAAAATAATAGATCAGATCTATTACCTGAGCAAGTTAGATATTCTAACTCACTGATCCAGGCTTGAAGATGAAGTTACAAGCTATACATACATCCGACATCTAGGAGTCGTCCGCACGAGCCCATGATCATGACCAGAAATCTAGATGCTGGAAATCAGCATAATATGCTAGTACTATGTTGATCTTTCTTCGATGGTTGATCAGATGCCTCCTTTCTTCTAGATTGGACTCTTCCAAAGAGGAGAAGGAGGAGAAGAGATTTTAGATATAGACACTCTTAGAAAACCCAAGGAAGAAGGAAGGGAAGAGATGAACACATCAACTCTAGAAGAAGACCTCTTCTTCTTCTCTTTGCTCTCACCTAGACACCTAGTTTTGTGTCTATTGAATCTCAATGCCCAGAGGTTCTCTCTCCCTGATTACACACCTCAAAGCCCTCTCAATGGTCTGTATCCCATGAAAATCTCAAACAAAAATTCATTCAAATATACATTAAAAAAAAAAGTCCTTATCTAGGTCAAATACTAGATAAGGAAAGGTCAAACAGGGCAAGTCAAGGGGCGTCCAACTCTTGGGTGCCCCCTCCATAATTTTTGGCATGTACCAGAAAGGAAAGGCACACAAGAAAAGGGGTTTCTCACATGGAATAAGAGAGAAATTAATTGGGAGAGGAGGTGGCACCTTTTGGGAAGAGTTTGGGTTTGTTAGGATTCTATCTCATAGAATCCAATATCAAAACAAACTCCTTCTTTGACTTGATCTTCTACCCAATTACCATATGAGAAAGAGATGGAGAGAGGGGACATATGTGAAGATCAGGAAGAAAAGGATTTTCCATGAAAAATACCAAAAAAATAGGCATGGAGGGTGTTGGGACTAATGTGGCGCAAGTAGGAATCCTAGTCTTACTAAGATTCTATCTATGGCTTGGTCAAAGTGGTTTCTTAAACCAAATTAAACCAAAACCACCTCAACCAAATTAAATTAGGTTCTAACCTAATTAATTATTCAATTAAATTAGATTTAATTTTAATTTAATTTTTTAACTAAATTAGAAAATTGGGTTGACCTATGTTCTAGTTAGACTAGGACTAGTTTTTTTCCTTGCACTTGACTTATCTAATAAGCTAATAGGACTTGATACAATCAAGTCCAAACCAAATCTAATTAAATCATACTTAATTAGACTTAATCTCAGTCCTTTGGCTTAATCAAATTAAGCCAATTAGCAATCAAATTGCTAATCAATCCTCCTGCAACACTTGCACTAGGTTAAACTTCAATCGTATTGATTGTTTAACCCTAGAATAATTCTCAATTATTGATCAACGATCCGATCAGATTGTGAGCTCTAATGTGTGTGACCTCATAGGTCTGAATCTAAATCGATAGTATAATAATAAATTTTTGTACCAATCAAAGTGACCATCTAGCAATGATACCCAATGATCGGATAGGTCGAATGTGTAGAACACCATCCTTAGAGCCCATGCGGATATAGTTTCCATATAATTCATCCCCTTGACCAAAATGCTCGTAGGACACGTCAGAGTTTTACTATCAACTCTGATCAGATTGTCCAAATTGTATTTTAAAATATCAAATCTACCCTGGCCAAGGTTTTGCTATATTGAAATACAATGATACGTTCTTCTCCAACTCTTGGAGTGGTCAATTCCATCTTGATCACACACCGACTTTGCAAGTACTTGACTATGCCCAGAAGCCTTTTGTTACTAAATTAGAAATTCAGTTAGTCCAGTACCAAAGCACAGTGAGTTGCTTGCAAGTCACTGAGGTGATCTCAGATCTAAGAGATACTTATACCTATATTCCATCGGAGACATCCTTGACAGTAGAATACTCTGGAGTTGGTCACGTTCAATGATGATGTACCCATACATCTCATCTGTATGCCATACCAGTGTCTCTACACTCTTTGGTTAAGAGAATAACCAACCTATATGGCATACAACAACCTATGCTCGATAGATGCTATTGTCCTAATTAACAGACTATCATTTGATCGTGAACTAATTTAAAGACTAAATGATAAATTCTCTCTTTATCGAAATTAAATAGTCCTATGAACTTCATCACAAAAATGGAGTTCGTTAGAAGATGAAGACTTGTGATGAAAAATATGCCAAAGTATTTTATTGTTAATGATCAATTACATATATAAAGTAGCTCAACCATCAACAGGCTAACGATTGGCTTTTGGGACACAATTCCCAACAATCCAAGTTATCTTTGCTAAATGGTTACTTTGATTATTAGTATAGAAAATAGTTTCTATACTATCGGCATTAGGTGTAGGTTTAATTCCAAAGATGAATTTGATCTAATCTGTGATCCAAGAAATTTTGAGAGATTAGGTTCGAGTCCTAATTATTTTAGATTTGATCTAATTTAATTGGGCTTGATTTGATTTAAGGCCAATTGGATTGATTATCTAAGTTAGACTTGGACCTAAATCCTATTTAGATTAGGTTTAACTGCTTTGCGAATTAGGTTTGAATTAGGTTTGAATTGGATTCGAATTGAATCCAAATCTAAACCAAATTGGAATTGATATAGTGCCTTAAGTCCCTGGCATTCTCTCTCCCTTTTGACTGACCAAGATGGAGGAGAGGCACTAGAAATCCCACCCCATCCCCTTGTGCGTGCGTGAAAGGATGAGGAGGTGCAAGTTGGTGCCTCCCCATCTCCTTTGGGTCTCTTAGTGGATAAGAATCGAATCAAATTTGATTTGAATTGAGTTCTTATCCATTGTGGGCATTGGGATCAGATTTGTGTGACAAATATATAAAAGGGAGATGAAGAGGGGTGTGAAGCAGAATAGAATGGAAGAAATCTTGGTGTGGCATTAGATCTCCATGCCATTCCTCCTTCTCCACACCATCCTTCTGCTTCCTCTCTAGTGTGTCACCCCAAGGACTTCATCCTGTCTTTCCCGTGGAATGTGATGTGCATGCGAAGTAGAGAAGTCGCATCAACAACTCTTGAAAAGCATCTTCTTGCAACCTGGATCTGACTTCTTGCACCGAAAACAAAAGGTATATCTGATACCTTAGGAAAATTTTAAATCTGAAACCTGTTTATTTTTTTTGGTTTTCCTTTGAATTCAGACTCGGATCAAAATTTTTCCTTCAACTGGTATCAAAGCTATATTCCAATCTAAATGCAAAATAAAAATCTGGTTGCGTTTATGTGTGCTGATCTTCAAATCTGGTTATTGACCAGATTTTTCTTATGATATCAGATCTGATTTCAATCTGATTTCCTAAAAATTCTGGTTTGATTTTGATCAGATCTTAATAAGCAGGAATCAGATCTAATTTTGTAGTTTTTCTATAAATTTTTGGATTTATTTTTGAACAGATTTTCCGATCTGTTCTGAACAGGTTTTTGGTTCTGTTTTGAACAGAATTTTATGGAATTTCAGACCAGTTTTAAACCAGATTTTAATTCATGCTCAGATCTAATTTTAAATAGGTTTCCTTGAATATTTAGATCTGCAATAAATGATTTATATGATGTATAAATTTAGGTTCAGATCTGAATGTTTTTTTTTTTTTATGATGTTTTGTTATGATCTAATATGATTAGATGCATAATTCTGATTTCAATAGTTTTTGTTTATGTTCATGTGCATGTTCAAAATTTTTAATGCACATGTAAACAAAGATTAAATCTAAAACCAAAAAAATAGAAATAAAAATAAATGATTTAATGATTGCACAAGCTGATATAAAGTTGTCTAGTATAAGGTTTATCCCTTACAGTGAAAAGATTATCCTAGTACGTGCTCATATATTTTGAAATAAAAGTTTTTAAAACTGATTTAATCATTATAACTAAATCTAAAATCATGAATATATCTATATTAGATTTAAAATAATTTATGATTTATTTTAATACTGTACCTTCAGATCTGAAAATTAGTTTCAAGATCTGAATGGTTTGTTACACATGATGTTACTCACTTAGATCTAAATTTTATTATTACATGCGAGATGTATGGATTTTATTTAGGTCTGATTTATTCAAGTTTAATTATTAATTTTTGATCTGAAAAATCAGTTTTAAGATTTATAGTTTATGTTTAAACATGAATTTAAGACAAAGGGTTAACTCGAATCCGGTCCTTTTGACTAGGTTAGACCTAGGATCTAAAATCAAAAGCATAACAAACTAAATTAAGCAATTGATCAAATCTAACCAAAAGTTGATTTAGATTAGGTCAAGAGTTCTCTAGATCAAATACAATAGTTGTAGTTGATCAAGTCTATATCTTTGATTATACCAAATGGACTTGATTGTGGCTCAATGGTTGAGCCCGAGTCTTTAGGCTAACCAAATTAAAACTGATAAATCAATTGATGTCAAGGTAAGTGGTTGAAAGAGATTTTTAATTGGAACCATTCTTCTTTCTAGCCGATTATGATTAGGGTCTAAGAAATGAAATGAGGACCCTCCCACCGATCCCCACTTACCTAGCCAATATGGACAATCTATTTTTGATTAGATTGCTTAGTGATTCGAGTTCACCTATGCCACCTAGGTTAATTAGTTTTTGATTGATTTAGTTGTCCTTAGACCAGCTTTGTCTCGTCCTCTTTAATGACCTAGTGAAGTCAGTGGGAGGATTTTTTATTGTTGGTTGATTCTTGGTTCTAGCATATTATTTAAATTCTCTAAATTATTAGGTTCTTAAAATAACATAGTTATAGAGATAACTAGTTCATAGCATCCCATTAAAGTGGATGGCAATAGGTCCAATAGCTTGATTAACATTGGAGGTGCCACACGCCGGCTGTTTATTTGGATATTGGAATCATCATCCATGATATGATGACCTTGTTGTGTCTTTTAGAAGGATGGGCGAGTTGCTCGAGCCATACTCGAATTTGATCATTCACTAGTTAGATGCACTAGATATGGTCATGTCAATGGTTCGACCTAACCAAAACTTTCAGTCGAGGCACCACATATTAGATGTATGCCCTAGAAGCCAGATTGACCGACACTTTGTAAAATACTTTCTAGGTGCATTTTTATAAATTTGACTCAAAATTA
The DNA here is from genome assembly GCA_006176705.1 of Cocos nucifera. Taxonomy (NCBI): domain Eukaryota; kingdom Viridiplantae; phylum Streptophyta; class Magnoliopsida; order Arecales; family Arecaceae; genus Cocos; species Cocos nucifera. The sequence goes on from QRFJ01007177.1 coordinate 11,925, forward strand.
ATAAAAGAATTATTTTCTATCACATTGAGTTAACGGGCATGATAACACATATTCTCAAGAGTTAAGAATTTAATGCTTGTGTTATCATAATTAACTCATAAATTGCTCTTGATCGTAGGATCATCACGAGGATGGTAATCGATTCGGAAGATCGGTGTACAATCACCTCCTTTGGGTAGATGGGTCTTGAGTTTATGGTGTGGAGATACCAAAGCGATAGTATAGGTACTTATTGAGAATAAGGACACTGAGCATGACCACCTTGAGCAATCATAAGTCTACCTTCTCATCGATGATCAGCTCGATGCTACAATTATGTGTCTGGTTCTTTGACCTGAGTTGCATCGATAGTTCACCTTATGTATGTTATAGTTTAACTACACTATAACTCTATCTCTTAGCCATTCGGAACCCTAAGGTGTATGTTAGCTATAGCAATTTCATTATAGAAATTGGATCGCACCAATAGAGGATCTATCAACCTTGGTAGAGCAATCCTATGATAATCATGAGATCTAGTTCTTAAGCCCATAGCCATGGCAGTGTGAAAATAATAGAAAGGTATTTCTATTAAGATTTCACATTAAACTCAAATCAAATGATTTATTCAAATGACGGGTGTTAGGTCTGACAAATTCACCTTGACCTTGATCCTATCGGAGCTCATGATAGAGGAATCCAATCACATAGATAGCTGCATCGAGAGGTTCGTATTTAGTTCTAATAGGTTGCCACTATCTACTGCTAGGTGTCACTGATGGATGTTGGGATCAATTAGAATTGTCTTGATGATCTACGATTCTAATCAAGTGAATTGAAAGAGTTTTGGTCCATTAAAAGATATTTCAATGATATCGATGATGGAGATCACGACATATCTCATTACCATATAGAACTGAATCTAACTGGATCACACAAACAAGAGTTTGGATTTGGATATCATCAATTAGGCTAACCTAGTTCGATTGTTTTGGATCAGATCCAATTAGGTTCAAGAATTTGTGCTAGCACATGATTGAGCTTAACATTCTTCTTCTATTGACTTTTTGGTTGACTTGTACTTAGTTAAATCTGATTTGGCTCATCCAAAAATCTTGTATGGGTTTGTCCTGGTCTGACTAGACCTTGTCTTGATCAGAACATTTGTTGTCCTGGTCAGAATAGGGGTTATCCTGGTCAAAATAGGGCTTGTCCTAAAATCATGAGATGAAATTAGGACAAGGCCTTTTTGATCCCATCTTTGCAGGAATTGAGGGAGGAGGCATGCATCCCCTAGAGTATATCTGAGGGTGCACGCCCCTATGTGATTTCATGGAAGAAATGAGGGTGCACACCCTCTTATGGCATGCGCCCTTAGTGGATAGGGTGTAGAGTTTTGATAAGATCAAAACTCTACGAGATTTGTGTTTTGTGCCAACTCTCCTTTTATCTCCCATTATCCATGCCACTTCTCCTCTATTTTGTGTGACAAAATTAGAGCTTTTCTGATGTGGGGCATGGGATTTAGAGTGGAGTCCTTCTGCTTTAAGCAAACTAGTTGCTTAAAGCTCTAGGACTCCAGGGCTGTGCATAGGTCTATAAATAGACCAAGATCAAAGGTGTTTGATCATAGCAATTAATCTATAGCAAAGCCCTACCTTTTTTCCACCTCCACACCCCCTCTTTTAGATCTTCTCCATCTTCACCACGCCCAAGGAGTTGGGTGAAACAACAAGAAAAGGTCAAGGTTCTGCAGGCACAAAGATCAAGTGAAGCAGTTCCAGTTCGTGTGACAAATGTGCTGCTGTCAGAGATTGTTTTGAAGGCATACTAGAAAGATCACAGTGAAGGGAAAACCTAGTTTTTCGGATTAGATTTGTTCAGATCTAATTAGATCAAGAGAGATATTTCAAAAAAAAAAATTTTGGATCTAGATCAAATCTGAGACTTTCCAGATCTGATATTACTGATCTAATAAAAAAATAAAATAAAATAAAAGATAAATTAAATTTAATTTATTTTACCTTCTTGAGGGTAATCTGGTTACCCAGTGATGATCCTGATATCTGCTTGAGGTTCTTGATCTAGCCATGCAAGTGCCTGGCCTCTACCGGTATCCACTCGGATAGGATCTAGAGACTTTTCCTTCTTTATCACCTCTCTAAAAATTAGATTTGGATCTAATTTTGAAGATCTTCAAAACTCCTTTCGAAGATGTGAGTTGTCTCTTGCAGCAATGCTGCCTTCTTCCTTTTTCTGTCGTCTTTCTTTTGCTTGGATCGCACCAAACTGAAGCCCAAAAATTCTTCGGTGTGGGTAGGAGAGAGAAGACTTGAAGATGGCATGGAGGAGGGAGAGGGGCAGCCTTGTGGCATGGGCAATGGATCAAGCTTCTTAGACCTTGGCATAAATAGGATTTTCATAGACCCTATTGCGCCATGCAGTGCCACATCATCCCGACCAATCACGGCCTTTTGTGCAATCAGATCTAAATCTGATTGGTGGGATGGTATCATCTGATCCAATCAGATGAGAGCCCCTCTAAATCATCCTTAGATGGCGCCAAGACTAGTCAAAGACAAGTTTTTGGCACCACCTAGGTAAAAACCCCGAAGCAACTGGAGTCCCATCTATGGGACTCTAGATGCTCTATCCATGGGTGCACGCCTTCCTAGGCATGCACCCCTTATCCATCTGCTTTTTAGCAGGTGGAATGGTCCAAAAATTCTCTCCTATGATGGCTTGACACATGGGCAGATGTCTAAGTGTCAATGGTCAATGTTTGACCAAATGTCCGAAACAGGATTTAATAGGTGATGAAAAATGGCAGGTGTTGTTTCAAATTCATCTTATAAATTAAGACAACCCTTTTTTAGACCATGTAAAGGTACTTGAGTGAGCCAAAATACATTTGGCTCAATTGAGATAAACTTTAATGATACTTCGAGTTTAAGCCAATTGCGCTTGTAGGCTCCAAGTGGGATTTGGTATTGATAGGTGTTTTCCTTAGAAGCAAGAATTTGGCTGACACTTATCATATACACTTACAAGGGCAAAATTTATTAATTTTGACTTAAAAATAAAATGGGTTATTTTCTATCACATGTGTATTTATAGTGTTGTCTGGTGACGTAACATCCTTGAGTTTAATTGACAATGAAATTCTTATTTCAGAGTTGAAAATAAGATATGAATTTTTTATTAACTCTTAAAATGCATCTGACTTTAGGATCATCATGATAATGGTGATGAGTCTGGAAGGTTGGTATAACAATCCTTGCTTGATTAGTAGATGAGTCTTGAGCTTATGTTAGAGACATCAGGATGAGAGTACAGATACCGTTAGAAACTAAGGGCAGCTGAGCGGGATCCACCCTCGAGAGCATCAAGAGTCTACTTCTCGTTGATGGACTGGTTGAAAGCTGTAGGCTGGTGTGTCTTCTTATGACCTGAGATTACATCGACAGTTCATCATTGAGGGATGCTATAGGTTTGACTACACCATAACTCAATCTCCTAGCATTTCGGAAATCCTTGAGTTGGTATGTTGCGATAATAGCATTCATTGCTAGGAATGGGATTTGCAAGGTGCCGATAGGAGATCTATCTACCTCGGTAATGAGAGAGAATCCTTATTGTGATATGAGAATGAAGCCATAAGCTAGATGAGCCATGAACAGAGGTGAAATAATAGAAAGCATTTCTATTGAAAGAAATTATGCACATTGCTTGAATTAGATGATTAATTCATGTAATGGAGGTATTAGGGTTGACGAATTCACCTTTAAACCCTAAATCCGATTCGGATTCAAGATAGAAAAGAACTTAACCACATTAGGTAACCTTACACTCGAGAGTTCATTTCAATTTTGAGGGTTGCTACCATATGCTGTCTAGGATATAAACTAGTGATTTTGAGTAGCATTAGAACGAATTTAGATGATCAATCATACTGGGTTGTTCAATGAATCATAAAAAATTTCTGATCCATTCTGAAGGGTATTTTTCGATATATCAATGATAAAGAAAATTGGGACATTCTCGATACCATATGGAACTAACCTAACGGGTCAAAACACAGATTTCAAAATCTAATATCAAATCAATTGAAGGAACTAACTAAGTTCAATTGATTGATTAAGATTCAATAGTTTAAGAAAATCATGCTAGCAATGTTGAGCCTTAATGTGCTCTTTAATTAG
>QRFJ01007178.1:0-26453 GCA_006176705.1 Cocos nucifera
GGTCTGTGAAGCTCATCATGGATCGAACCATATCCAATAGAGTCCGATTTCTCCGTTCTGAAACCCCGTTGAGTTGAGGTGTTCCTGGTGGAGTCCATTGAGAGACTATGCCATTTTTCCTTAAGATAGTCTAGGAATTCCCGGCTAAGGTATTCACCTCCTCGATCTGATCGAAGAACCTTAATGGGTTTTCCAGTTTGTTTTTCTACTTCATGTCTGAATTCTTTGAACTTTTCAAAGGCTTCAGACTTGTGTCTCATAAGATACACATACCCATACCTAGACAGATCATCGGTAAAGGTAATGAAGTAGACAAAATTGCCTCTAGCCGGCACATCGAATGGGCCGCACACATCAGTATGTACTAGGGCAAGGAGATCTGTGGCCCTCTCCCCATGTCCAACAAAAGGGAGTTTAGTCATTTTGCCTTGAAGACAAGATTCACAAGTTGGATATGACTCAAAAGTCAATGGACTCAATAGCCCATTTTTCTCCAATTTGTTAATCCTATCTTCTGCTATATGACCTAATCTCAGGTGCCATAGATATCTGTCGTTTGGACTATCCCTAGGTCGTTTGGCATTCACGTTTTGCTCGATAGTTAAAACAGGTACATCAATATGCAACTGATAAAGACCATTAACAAGGAAACCATTTGCAATTTTATTTCTTTCATAAAGAATGTTACAATGGTCCTTAAAGAAGGTGATCACATAACCTTCTTGTGCTAAGCATGAAACAGAAATCAAATTCCTGCTAGCTGCAGGCACATAATAACAGTCTTTTAAAACTAAGTCTAAACCAGATGGTAATCGCAGAGGGTATGTTCCCACGGCTACTGCAGCAACTCTTGCTCCATTACCGACGCGTAGGATCATGTCTCCATCCCTCAGCCTCCTGCTATCCTCAAGACCCTGCATAGAAGTGCACAGATGAGCACTAGAACCAGAGTCAAGCACCCAACTGGATGCAGAAGAAACCGTAAGGTTAGACTCAATAACGAGCATACCTCCAGAAGGACCTTCCTTCTTGTTCTTCAGGGTGGCCAGGTAAGTAGGGCAGTTCCGCTTCCAATGGCCGTCGCTGTTGCAATGGAAACACTTTCCTTTGCCATCGACCTTCTTCTTCGGTTCTGCCTTCTTCTTCTTTGATCCTTCTACCTTTTGCTTTTTCACAGACTTCTTTTTCTTTCCATAAGACTTTCTTTTGGAAGAAGTCCGTTCCATAGCAAGAACTGAGCCTTTAGAACCTTTCATAGAAAGCTCAGCGGTAACCAGCATATTCATCAACTCGGCCAAGGAATTTTGAAGTTTATGCATGTGGTAATTCATGATGAATTGCCCATATGCATCAGTCAAGGATTGCAGAATAATATCGTTCTGCAAATCCAAGTCCAACTTCACACCGAGCTTCTCAAGCTCTTCCATGTCCTTGATCATTGTCAGACAGTGATCTTGGACTGACTGCCCATCACGCATCTTAGCCTTAAAAAGTCATTTCGTGACTTGATATTTGGCTGCGCGACTCTGTTCACCAAACATCTCCTGCAGGTGAGCCAACATTTGGCGAGCAGTCCCGATATCTTCATGTTGGCGCTGGAGCTCATCAGACATCGAGCCCAACATGTAGTATCTGGCCTTATTGTCTTCGTCAATCCATTTTTCCAGAGACGCTCTCTGTTCAGTGGATGGACGAGCTGGTAAGGTGGGAGGGTCCTGGTCCAAAACATGTGTTAACTTCTCTGAACCCAAAATAATTTTGTAGTTCCTGAGCCAATCTTTATAATTGGGTCCAGTCAGTCTATGTGTGTCTAGGATACGTGCCAGTGGGTTGGACGCAGACATTTTCCTGTAGAGAGTCAAAGATTCTAGTTAGATACTGTAATTTTGACTTGACCAATTTGTTTAGGGATTTTATTTTTAAACAAATTAGCTCCCACTATTTTCTCGGATCCCTACACTCCCTCTTGTAGAGATGCGAAAATCTCCGCGATTGATGATTTCTAGTGGGTGGTGCGGTCTCACCAACTGACTCATCACCTCACCTAACAGTTATTGGTGATGGGTTAGCCAATGAGTGAACAACTCTTGTTCAATGATTCTCTAATCATGGTGCACCCAAACTTGGTCTCTAATTCATGAATCTCACCGTATCCGGAATATTGATCCACTCCTTAGTTAAGTCAGACCCACCATTTGCATAGACTGGGTTCCTAATTGGGTCTCTCACCGTATCCGAAATATTGAGCCCAACTCATCCTCCAGCCCATAGCATCCAATGCCTAATAGACATGGTTGCGTCTTCCCGGTGCAACTGAGCCACTGTATCCAGCCGAGAACAATCAACCCCGGGAAGGGCCCGCACGTCTACAATGGTGGAAGACCTCAGGACTTAATCTTTTCTTAGGGAGAATTGATTCAGGTCTCATTAAACTAGACTTGGCTTAGTCATAACAATTATGACTAACCTAGTGGCATGGGTCAGCTCGGATTATTGACCACCTCAGATCAGAACTGTGTCAACAGATATGGCCAGGTAAGTGAGACCGGTGGAAGGAATATGCCGTTAACTCGCACAAGAACGCATTCAGGTCGAGTAGCTTCCAATTAAAAACCAGTCGGTCGTCTGTGCCAAACTTACCTTAGACACCAAATTGTTGAGTCAGAACCAATTGGGTTAGCCTACAATCCAGACTCTAACCTCTGAGCCTAATTAGGTCTTGCTTGATCGTGACTCGATCTTGACCCAGACTTAATCCTATTAGGCTGGTCAATTTAAGCATTGTTGATCCCATCTAACCAACTCTTGATTCGGTTTGATCAACCGCTTAGACCTAATTGAGCTACCCAAGCCCGAACCCAGTATTATGAATATGTCTTAGATCTGAAATTCTCAATTTTAGACCTAATTAATATTCCATAAACTTAATTCTTAATTAAGTTGGGTTCATAAACAAAATATGCACAATAAATCCTAGGGTTTCAGGATCTAGGGTTTTGCAGAAAGTAAGTTTTGGGTTTCTGATTAAGGACGAACACGCAGCACCCCTACACGTCATAAGAACACCCCATCGAATGGGAAGAGAGGGCCTTTAAACCCTTCTTCGTTCTTATGACCGGACGGCCAAGAGGAACGCCTTAATCAGGAACATGTAAATCTACAAAACAGTTATAGATCTATATCATATATCTCATATACAAATTTAGATCTAATCAAGGCATATTTTGCATACATCTCATGTATCAAATCATGCATGTTTTCAGATCTAAATTATCACATAATAATCTAAAAAATTAGATTTAAATTGATCTAATCAAAATAAATTCTAATCTAGACAATTATGTAGAACTATTCTACAACTAGTCTAGTCATGCATCTATCATATCTCATATGATATTTAAAATTAAATAATTTTTATTTGCTGTTTATCAGATGTTATTATAACACTTATAATATCAGAAAATAGTAAATAAGAAGATCTAAAATATGATTTAATCAGATTAAATCAAAGACATGCAAAACTATTCTATAGAACTATTCTATTCTAGAACTAGTCATGCATATCTTCATGTTCTTAGATCCAAATCATTTAATTTTAATTTTTCTGATTTCAGATCTGATCACATCTCATGTGACATCTGAAATCACTTTATTTTCTAATTAAAATAAAATTAAAATCAGATCTAAACAATTTAGAACCATGGCTCTGATACCAGTTGAAGGGAAATCCTGATTTCCCGGTCCAGGTTCGTCCAGATCTGATTAGATCAAGAGATATATTTCAAAAATTTTCTCTTGATCTCAATCAGATCTTGATATGTTTCAGATCTGATTCTTATTATTTTAATAAATAAAATAAAATAAGATAAATTAAATCAAATTTAATTTACCTGATTTGGGTAATCCTATTACCCTGTAGATGATCCTGATTGCAGCGGAAGGTTCTGGATCTTAGCCACGCAAGCGCCTGGCCTCTACCGGTATCCACTCGGGTTGGATCTGGAGATCCTCTTCTTCTCTATCACACCTCCAAAAATCAGATCTGGATCTGATCTGGAGGATCTTCAAAACTCTTTTGAAGATCTGCAGTCGTCCTTTTGCAGCAGCGCAGCCTTCTTGCTTTTGATCGCCTTTCCTTGATCTGAATCGCACCAAACTAAGTCCAAAACACCTTTTGGACGTGGAGAGCAAGAGGGAGAAGAGACTATGGCATGGAGAAGGAGGGGAGAGGCAGCCTTGGGGCGTATCTAATAGCATTGGAATTAGGGTTGGGCGCAGGGTCTTATTTATAGACCTCTTGTGATCCAACTCCTCTTCCTCTCAACCAATCACAACCCTTTGTGAAATCAGATCTAAATCTGATTGGTTGGAATAGAGACCCCTGGATTCCTCCTTAGAGGGCGCCTAAGACCAGTCAAACTGGATTCTTAGTAGAACTCTGATTGGAATCCAAAAGGGAGGTGGAGTCCTTGTCCAACAAGGACTCCTAGGCGCCTCCTACTTGGGCTCACGCCACCCTTGGCGTGCGCCCTTCTCCTTGCCAGGTTCTGGCAGGGGGACAGGCCCCCACCAGCTCTCCAATAGGTGCATGACATGTGGTCAAAAGTCAAAGGGTGAATGGTCAACGTTTGACCAGTCAAAGGTAGACTTTTGACCAAAGTCAAAGAACAAGAAATGGCAGGTGACCAAAAATGGCAGGTAATGTCTTACAAATAAGACAACCTATTCTGACTTGGACAACCTCCAGTCAGACCATATGAAGGCCTCTGATTGAGCACAAACTCCTTTGGCTCAGTCAGGACAACTTATTTATGATAGTAAAAGAAGAACGTTAGGTTCAATCGAGTGCTAGCACGATTTCCTTGAACCTAATTGAATCTCATTCAGATCAATTGAACTAGATCAGTTCAATTGATGATCACCAGATTCAAACCCTTGTTTGTGTGACCCAGTTAGGTTCAGTTCTGTATGGTAATGGGATATGTCATGATCTCTATCATAGACATCATCGAAACTCCTTTCGATGGATCAGAACTCTTCTGATTCGAACAGCTAGAATGATCGATCATCTAAATCATTCTAATTGCTCCCAAAATCCACCAGTGACACCTAGCAGTATATGGTGGCAACCCATCAGAGCTGAATGCGAACCTCTTGGTGCAGCTACCTGTGTGATTCAAGTTCTTCTATCTTGAGCCCCGATCAGATTAGGGTTAAGGTGAACTCGTCAAACCCTAGTCTCTGTCATATGATGTAATCATTCGATTCGAGTCCAATGTGAAAATCTAAATAGAAACTCTTTCTATTATTTCACTCTACCATGGCCATGGGCTTCTGGACTTGATTCTCATGATCATCATAGGGCTACTCCTCTACCACCGAGGTAGATAGATCCCATCTTGATGCAATCCAGTTCCTACAATGAACATGCTATAGCCAACATACACCTCAGGGTTCCATATGGCTAGGAGACCGAGTAATGGTGTAGTCAAACTATAACACCCTCAAGGTGAACTGCCGATGCATCTCAGGTCAAAGAACCAGACACACTACTGCAGCATCGAGTCAGTCATTGACGAGAAGGTAGACTTCCTAATGACTACTCGAGGTGGTCACGCTCAGTGCCCTCGTTCTCTAATGAGTACCTGTACTCTCGCTCCGGTGTCTCCACACCGTAGACTCAAGACTCATCTACTAAAGAGAAGCGATCGTATACCAACATTCCAGATCAATCACCATCCTCGTGATGATCCTATGGTCGGGAGCTGTTTATGAGTTAATAATGATTATTCATGTCTTAAATTTTCAACTCTTGAAAATATAAATTATCATTACCATTAACTCAAAGGATGTATCACAGACACTAAATACACATGTGTGATAGAAAATAACCCATTTCATTAATTATAGTCAAAATTACAATTTTGCCCCTAGAAGTGTATTACAAGTGTCAGCCAATTCTGGCTTCTAGGGCACATATATCTAACAAGCTCTCCATTTAGGAAAGCGATCTTCACATCTATCTGCCAAATCTCATAGTCAAGGTGGGTAGCTATTGTAAGTATTATCCAAATAGATTTGAGCATTGCCACTGGAGAGAATGTCTCATCATAGCCAATACTATAATGTTGATGATATCCCTTGGCAATCAGATAGGCTTTATAGGTCTCCACATTTTTGTCTATGCCTCTTTTCCTTTTGAATACCCATTTACACCCAATGGGTTTAACCCCTTCAGATGGGTCAACTAATGTTCATACATCATTGACCTTCATGGAATCCATTTCAGATCTCATAGCTTCTAGCCATTTCTTAGAGTCGGATCTTTGCATTGCATCTATATAAGTGATTAGATCCTCATCGATCTCATCAAATTCAATGGGATCACCATCCTGGACCAAGAATCCATAGTATCTATTCGGATGGTGTGGTACTCTATCATATCGTCTTAATGATGCGGATTCACAAGGCTTCGGATCTGATCTGATCAAATTTGACTTAGGTTCAATATTTTGTGTTGGACTTTCTATCTATTGAACTTCATCAAGTTCAACCTTAGAGGCAACAGTTTCTTCACCAAGAAACTCTTTTTCCAAAAAGATTGCCCTAAGGCTGACGAACACCTTTGTTCATCAGCATGGTAGAAATAGTATCCTTTGATATCTTTTGGGTACCCTATGAATGTACACTTGTCAGACCTAGGTCCAAGTTTATCTGTAATTAACCATTTGACATAAGTCGAGCACCCCCAAACCCTAAGGTGTGAATGTGCTGGCTTATGCCCTGTCCATATCTCATATGGGGTTTTAACTATAGACTTACTTGGAACAATATTTAATAGATAACAAGCTGATTTGAGTGCATATCCTCAGAAGGATATCGCCAAGCTGGCAAATCTCATCATGGATTGGACCATGTCTAACAATGTCCGATTCCTCCTTTCAAACACAACATTATGCTATGGTGTTCCAGGAGGAGTCCATTGGGAGAGAATTCCATTCTCTCCTAGATATGTAAGAAACTCATCAAAAAGATATTCTCCTCCTCGATCAGACCGAAGAATTTTAATACTCTTTCTAATTTATTTTTCTGCTTCACCTCGAAATCATTTGAACATTTCAAAAGAATCCGACTTATGTTTCATCAGATAGATGTATCCATATATGGATAGATCATCTATGAAAGTGATGAAGTAGACATATCCACCTCTAACACTTGTGCTCATTGGTCCACATATATCAATATGTACTAGACCTAAGAGCTCATTGGCTCTTTCACCATTTTCAGTAAAAGATGACTTGGTCATTTTACCAAGAAGATAGGACTCACAGGTTAGAAGTGATTCACAATTATTGACTTTGAACATTTCCTCTTGATCAACTTGTTTATCCTGTTCTTATTTATATGACCTAGCCTACAGTGCCATAAGTAGATATCTGATATAATATCTAATCTAGGGTGCTTGCTAGTAAAATACACTACATAAATAGGTTGTGATAACATATATACACCATTGTTCAATTGTCCATAGAAAGTAGTAATACCATTCACAATGACATTACAAACTCATTTCTTTATTGAAATTTCATAATTGTTCATGGCCAAAAGGCCTATAGAAATGATATTTAAAAAGAAACAAGGATACAAATGATAATCACTAAGAACAATGGTATGAGATTCAAATACAAGTTTTAAAATTCCTAAAGCTAGAACTAGAACTGGTCTTCCATCTCCAATGTTCAAGAATATTTCACCTTGCTTGAATCTTCTACTGACCAGCAACCCCTACAACGAATTACAAATACCCAGTCAGTAATATCATAAATAGAGAAATTGCAAGGAGTTATCATATAAATACCTTTTCCAGCAATAGCTTGCTTCTTTCTCTGCCTGTTCGGATCCAGGAAGGCAATGTACTGAGGATACTTCCTCTTCCAGTGCTCCCGCTTCTTGCAAAAGAAGCATTTAGCTTGACTCTTATCAGACTTGATCTTTCTAGTCTAGCTTTGCATAGATGTCCCAGCCTAAACTTGCACCTTCTTTGTTTTCTTCTTCTTATTCTTCTTTCCTTTTCTAAAGGGTTGAGAATTAGAAGATGAACCTTCTACTAAGTTCACCGACTCTTTATGGAGCTGGTGAGCTGGTGATCCTTCTCAAAGTTCTAAAGTAAACCCAGTAAGTCATGGTAGTTTACTTTAGGCTTTGTCATTCTATAATGAGTAAGGAAAGGAAGATAGGACTTTGGCAGCGAGTTCAGTATTGCATCTTTCTCAAGTTATTCATGCAAAGAAAAGTCGAGTTTGCTCAAGCACTCTATCAGCTCAATAATGTATAGTACATGATCAGTAATAGAGGCTTCATCTTGTATTCTAGCATTGAAGATGGTGCAACTAGTCTTGTGTCTCTCAACATCATTGGGTGTGCCAAAAGAATCCTCCAACACTTGGAGCATTTGATTTGGCTAAGCTATCTTAAACCTACGACTGAACTCATCGCTCATCGTAGCCAGCATAGTGCAGTGCACCATGGTTCAATCATTGAGCCATTTTTGATAAGTATCTCTGACTATTCCACGTGCATTGCTAGCTGGCTTCTTAGGTGTAGGATCCGTCAACACATATAGGATCCATTCATGCTCCAGGACAATCTTCAACTTTTGGTACCAGCTATCCAAGTTGGGTCCCACCAACTTATCATTGTCCAATAATGATCAGAGCGATAGGAAAGTGCCCATGTCTGCACAAAGAAAAATGAAAACCTAATTAGTAATTGATTAATTAAATTTAAAGATTTAAACTTTAATCAAAAGGTTTCTTCCACTATTTTATTCAAATTGATAGCCTCTATCTTCAAGTCAAAGAATTATCCTAATTTCTTAGTGGATACTAGACTCCACATAGACTGCACATGAGCCCAACATTGGTTGGCCAACCTATGTATATCTAAGGATAGGTTCATAACCAATTATTTCTCTAAATAATTTTTAGTAATTAAATTTTGCCCCAGCCCCTGATCAGTTGGCTTTGGCCTTCTCAGAAAAGGATCCAATTAGGTCCAACCATTAACATGACCATACTTCGCCCATCTAACCAATGAATGATCAAACCCAACCTTGGTTGGCCCACCTGACCACCATTTAGAAAGATGTATCAAAGAGATCATATAATGAATGATAATTCCATCAACTGATAAGCACCAAGCCTTTGGGCCTCCAATGATTATCCAACTGATGGACCCATTATCATCTACTATAATGAAAGGCTATGATCCAGTTATCATATAACTATTTTATTTTAGGGATCTAATAATTTTAGAAGATTTATTTATAGAATTGAGTAGGTTAGATTAACCAGCTTGTCATGATCATCCCACTGGCTTCACCAAGTCAGCTTAAGGGAGACCACAAACAGACTGGTCTAGGAGCACCTAAATCAGTCACACTGATTTACCTAGCTAACATGGGTCAGCTTGAATAGTCAAGTGATTCAATCAAAACATAATCTCATCAAAAGGTCAGGTAAGTTCGATTGGTGGGAGGGTCTATCAAAGCTTGCCTTAGACACCATCAGAAATGGCTTGGTAAGTGGGTTGTCAATTAAAAATCATCGATCTGATTTACCTTAGACACCCAACTGATTTAATTAGTTTTAATTAGATCAACCTAACAGTTCGTGCTAGACCACGTAGCCAAGAATCAAGTCCATCTTGGATCTTATTAAAGATTTGAACTTAACCAACTATAACTATTGTAATTGATCTAGAGAATCCTTGACCTAATCTATCACAATAATTGATTAGATTTAGTCAATTCTCTAATTAAGTCCATTCTTTAATCTAACTCTTGGTCAAATCTAATTAATGGACCTAATCCCCACTAACCTATTTAATCCAATGTGTTATGATTTGTGTCCTAGGATCTTCAATTCACAATCCTAGATCCTAATCAATCAACTTCTTAATTCTCAATTACGTTTTGGACTGAGGGTTGGGGTTCGACTTTTCAAAAATAATTTTTATATTTGTATAATATTTTTACAATATGGTTCTATCAATCAAGTTGCATGTTTGCTTCATAATCAATATGCAAGTAAAATAAATATAAAACTAATTTAGATCTAATCTAAATAGGTTCATGTAATTGAAATAGTTTCAATAATAATCAACCATAAATCTTTCTAGATCAAATCTAACATATTTATGATGATTGAAGTTAGATTGAGATATTTTTAATCAGCTCATAAATTTTTTTAGATCTAATCTAAAATTTTAAGATTAATATTTTAGATCAACACGTACTAGGGCAACCTATTCACTATAAGGGATAGATCTTACAACAGGATAACCTTATGGCAGTCCATGCAATCTAAAATATTTTATTTTTAGATTAGAAACTATTTTAAATCTATTAAGTTATAAATAAAATTAGATTAAATCTAATAAATTTATGATTAGAGTCAGATCATCATGAACTAGGACAATCTTTTTATTATAAGGGGTAAACCTTACAGCATGACAACCTTATGATAGTTTGTGAGATCTAATTTATTTTTTTAATTTTAGAATTAATAATTAGATTATAAATTAGATCTAATCTATGAAATAATATAAACATGTATAAAAATTATGTAACAATAATCTAGGCTCTGATACCAATTGAAGGAACCAGATCTAGAATTTCACGGATAGATTTTGAAACTTTTTCAAGATCATACAGTGAAAGACTTAAATAAATTATATATTTATTTAAATAAATATGTAAATATCTAAATATTAGATCTATTACATGATCAAGGCATGATATTAAATCAAAAATTAAAATCAAACAAGAAAGAAAAGGTTGATCAAATCAACCAAGATTTACACTACGTCAAATGCAGGTATGAATTTAATAGATTAGATCTATTACCTAAGCAAGTTAGATGTTCTAACATACTGATCTAAGCTTGAGAATGAAGTCACAAGAAGCACATATGTCCGGCCTCTAGGAGTCATCCATACGAGCCCACGAACACGATCAAAAATCCTGATGCAGGAAATCAGCACAGTATGCTAGCACTGTGCTGATCTATCTTCAATGGTTGATTCGATGCCTCCTTCTTCGAAACTTGTACACTTCAAAATACTAGAAGAAAAGAGGAATATTTATGATGTTGAGACACCTCTTAAAATCTCACAAAAAGGGAGGAAGAGATCTGGAACAAAAACCCTAGAAGAAGACCCTCTTCTTTGTCTTTGTTCTTTTTCTAGGCACCCTGATTTGTGTTTTCAGTATCTCCATGAACTAGATGAATTTTTCATTTATTTTTCAACACCAAAGAGGGATCTCAAATGTATACAATTTACAAAAGTTTTAGTCAAAAATTTCTTTTAAATAAAAAGATATACAGAGTCCAAGATTGATCAGAAACCTAGACTAGGAATGTCCAAACATGGGAACTTGTTGTGGTGCCCAACTCTTGGGCAACCCCAACCTTTTTTTTTTTGCCATGGACCAGAAAAGGGGGCACACAAAAAATCCCTCTTTTACCATGGAAATTAGAAGAAATAAAAAAAGATGGGTCGGCACACAATGGGAAGAAGATTTGGTCAACAAGGATTCTATCTCATAGAATCCTCAAGCAAAACTAATTCCCCATTTGACTTGGTTTTTCAACAAACTTCCATATGAGAAATAGAAGAGAGAAAGGGGGGTGTGAGAATCCTTTGGGTGTGAAGAATTTTACATAAAAATATAAAGAGAAAAGGATGAGGCATGAGGATTAGGTGGCACAAGGAATAGGGAGTCCTAGTCACACTAGGACTCCTATTTCAACTTGGTCAAATAAGATCTTTTAACCAAATAAAAATAAGAATAAATCAACCCAATTAAATAAGACCCTAACCCATTTAAAGATTTAATTAAATTAGATCAAATTAAATTTAAATTTAATTTAATTTTCTAATGAAATTAAAAAATTGGGTTGACCCAAGTCCTAATTAGATTAAGACTAGTTCTTCCTTTCACTTGACTTATCTAATAAGCCAATTGGACTTGATCTAATCAAGCCCAAACTAAATCTAATTAAATCATATTTATTTAAACATAATCTCAACCTTCTAGCTTAATCAAATTAAGCCAATTAGCAATCAAATTGCTAATCAATCCTCCTGCAATACTTGCACTAGGTTAAACACCAATCGTATTGATTGTTTAATCCTAAAATGATTCTAAATCACTGACCAACCATCCGATTGGAACATGAACTCTAATGTGTGTGACCTCATAGGTCTAAACCTAAGTTGATAGCATAGAAATAAATTTTTGTATCAATTAAAGTGACCATCTAGCAATGATATCCGATGATCGGATAGGTCAAAAGGTGTAGAACACCATCCTTATAACCCATGCAAATATAGTTTCCACATAATTCATCCCCTTGATCATAATGCTCTTAGAATAGCTCAGAGTCCAACTGTCAACTTTGATTAGGTTGTCCATATTATATTTTAAAATATTAAATCCATCTGATGGATTATCCTGGCCATGGTTTTGCTTTATTGAAATACAGTGGTACATTCTTCTCCAACTCTTAGAGTGGTCAATTCCATCTTGATGACACTCCAACATCGCAAGAACTTGATTATGCCCAGAAGCCTTCCATTACTAAATTAGAAATTTAGTTAGTCTGGTACCAAAATATAGTGAGTTGTTTATAAGTCACTGAGGTGATCTTAGATCTAAGGGATACTTATACCTATATCCCATCAGAGACATTCTCAATAGCAGAATGCTCTAGAGTTGATCACGTTTAATGATGATGTATCCATACATCTCACCTGTAGGCCATACCAGTGTCTCCACACTCCTTGGTTAAGAGGACAACCAACCTATATAGCATATAGTGACCAATGCTCGATAGATGCTGTCATCCTAATTAACTACCTATCATTTGATCGTAAACAAATTTAAGGACTAATCGATAAATCTTCTCTTTATTGAAACTAAATAGTCCTAAGAAATTCATCACAATAATGGAGTTCATTAGAAGATGTAAATTTATGATGAAAAAACTTGTCAAAATATTTTTGTTAATTAATAAATCTGTTATAATATCTCAATTGTTAATAGGCTGACAATTAGCTTTGGAACATAATTTTCAATAGATAATCAAATCCTCATCATTCTCGTTGAGTTCAATGGGATCACCATCTCAAACTAAAAAATTATAGTATCTATCCGATTGATGCGCTACTCAAACAAATTGTCTTAAAAGTGCAAGTACACTGGGCTTCGGATTTGATCTGATCAAATTTGATTCTGGTTCAGCTACTAGTGTTGGTCTTTTTACCTATTGAACTTCATCAAGTTCAATCTTAGAGACAATAGTTTCTTCACCAAGGAACTTTTTTTCTAAAAAAATTATCTTAAGACTGACGAACATCTTTTATTCATCAGCATGGTAGAAAATATATCCTTTGATTTCTTTTGGGTACCCTATGAATGTGCACTTATCAGACCTAGGTCAAAGTTTATCTATGATTAATCATTTCACATAAGCCAAGCACCTCCGACACTAAGGTATGAAAGTGCTGGCTTACGTCTTGTCCATATCTCATATGGAGTTTTAATTATAGACTTACTTGAAACTCTATTTAAAAGATAGCAAGCCGATTGGAGTGCATATCCCTAGAAGGACATCAGCAAGCTGGCAAAATCTATCATGGATCAGACCATGTCTAATAGAGTATGATTTCTTCTTTCAGACAAACCACTATGTTAGATATGTGTGCTCTAGAAGCCAAATTGGCGGCTGACACTTATAATACACTTTCAAAAAAAAATTATAATTTTAACTATAAATAATAAAATAAATTATTTTCTATCACAGTGTGTATTTGAAAGTGTCTATGATACATCCCTTGAGTTAATGGTAATGATAGTTCATATTTTCAAGAGTTGAAAATTTAAGACATGAATTTTTGTTATTAACTCTTAAAATGCTTCCGACCGTAAGATCATTATCATGATAGTGATTGATCCAGAAGGCTGGTGTATGATTGCTTATTTTGGATAGATGAGTCTTCAGTCTACGATGCAGAGACACCAGAGTGAGAATACAGATACTCGTTAGAGAACGAGGGCACTGAGCGTGACCACCTCGAGCAGTCATGAGGAAGTCTACCTTCTTGTCGATGACTGGCTCGAAGCTGCAGTAGTATGTCTGATTCTTTGACCTGAGGTGCATCGACAGTTCACCTTGAGGGTGTTATAATTTGAGTACACCATAACTCGATCTAGCCATTTGGAACCCTGAGGTATATGTTGGCTATAGCATGTTCATTGTAGGAATTAGATTGCACCAATAAGGGATCTATCTACCTCGGTAGATGAGGAGTAACCCTATAATGATCATGAAAATCAAGTCCATAAACCCATGGCCACGATAGAGTGAAATAACAGAAAGAGTTTCTATTCGAATTTTCACATTGGACTTGAATCGAATGATTAATTCATATGATGAAAATTAGGATTTGATGAGATCACCTTAACCCTAATCCGGTCGGAGCTTAAGATAGAGGAACTTAATCACATAGATAACTGCACCAAAAGGTTCACTTTTAATTTTGATGGATTTCCACCATATGCTGCTAGGTGTCACTGATTGATTTTGAAAGCAATTAGAATGATTTGGATGATCGATCATACTAGTTATCAGAATCAGAAAAGTTCTGATCCATCAGAAGGTGTTTTGATGATATCGATGATAGAGATCATGACATATCACATTACTATATGGAAATGAACCTAACTAGGTCACACAAATAAGAGTTTAGATTTGAATATCATCAATTAGATTAATCCAGTTCAATTAATTTAGATAAGATTCAATTAGGTTCAAGAAAATCGTGCTGGCACATGATTGAGCCTAATGTTCTCCTTTAACAATCATTAAAGCTTGTCTCGAATAAGCCAAATGTATTTGGGCTCACTCAGAAATTTTTACTTGATCTGATTGGAGCTTGTCCAAGTTAAAAAAGGGTTGTCTTAATTTATGAGATAAATTTGAGACAATACCTACCATTTTCCATCACTTGCTAAATCTTATCTTCGGACATTGGTCAAATGTTTACCCTAGACACTTAGATATCTGCCCATGTGTCATGCACCCAAAGAAGAGTACCCAGAGACTTGTCCTCCTACTAAAATGCAGACAGAAAGGGGGTGCATGCCTAAGGAGGCATGCATCCCATGAGGATAAAAGATGGAATCCCACATAGATGGGACTCTAGGTTGCTTCAGGGGATTAAACTGTGTGGCGCCAAGAAGTCTTGTTTAACCCAGTCTTGGCACCACCTAAGAAGAGTTTTTAGGGTATCTCATCCGATTGGATCAGATGATGTCATCCCAGCAATCAGATATAGATCTAATTGCACAAAGGATCATGATTGGCTAGGATGATGTTGCATTGCATGGCGCAGCAGGGTCTATATAAACCCTATCTGCGCCTAGAATTCAATTCTTCTACCTTTAGCCCATGCCACATAACACCTCTCCCTCCTTCTCCATGCCACCCTCTGATCCTTTCTCTCCTCTCTACGCCCAAGGGCTTTTGGGCATGAACAAGATGCGATCCAAGCAAGTGAAAGGTGCTAGGAAAGGAAGAAGGCGGTACTATTGCAAGAGACAATGACTGTTCTTCAAAAGCAGTTTTGAAGACCTTCAAGATTAGATCTAAATTTAATTTTTAGAGGATTGGTTAAGAAGAAGAAGATCTTCAGATCCTACTTGAGTGGATATCGGTAGAGGCCAGGCACTTGCATGGCTACATCTAGAACCTCAGACAAACATTAGGATCATCACAGGATAATTGGATTACCCAAAACAAAGGTATAATTAAATTAAATTAAATTTTTATTTTTATTTTTATTATTAAATTAATAAGATCAAATTTGAAGAGTCTCAAATCTAATTAGAATCTTAGAGAAAAAACTTTTAAAATATCTCTCATGATCCAATCAAATCTGAATGAACCTGATCCGAAAAATAGGTTTTTTCTTTCAACTGATATCAGAGCTTGATTCCATAATTCATTAGATCTAATTTTAATTTATTTTTAATCTAATAATTAAATTATTTTAGATATCACATTAGATATTATTAGATCTAAAATTAGAAAATTAAAAATTAAATAATCTAAATCTAAGATGTATGAGATGCATGACTAGACTAGGAATAGAATTATTCTATGTGTAGTCTAGCTTGATCATAATTTTAATTTGATTAATTATAATTTTTAGATATATTTATTTACTATTTTTTGATATTATAAATATTATAATTAGATCTAAAAGTAAGAAATAAATTTATTTAATTTGTTCATATGAGATATGATAGATGCATGTTTAGACTAGTTGTAGAATAGTTCTACAAAATTATCTAAAATAAATTTTATTTTGATATGATCAAATTTAAATCTTATATTTTAGATATTTATGAGATAATTTAGATCTAAAAATATGCATGATATGATACATGAGATGTATGCAAAATATATTTTTAGTTAGATTAATTTTTATATATGTGATATATGACGTAGATCTAACTAGTTTTGTAGATTTACCATATTTCTGATTAAGGCATTCTCCTTGGCTGTTTGGTTATAAGAATGAAGTAGAATTTAAAGATTCTCTCCTCTCATTCGATGGGGTGTTCTTATGGTGTGTAGGAGTGCTGCGCATTCGACCTTAATCAGAAATCAAAATTTATTTTCTGTAAAATTCTAGATCCTGAAATCCTAAGATTTTATATACATATTTTGTTTATGAACCCTAAACTTAATTGAGAATTAAGGTTATGAAATATACTAGATCAAAAATTAAAAATTTTTAGATCTAAGACATATTCAAAAAATTGGGTTCGGGCATGGGTAGCTCAATTAGGTCTAGCGGTTGATCAAACTGAATCAAGAGTTGGTTAGGTGGGATTAAGAGTACTTAAATTGACCAACCTAATAGGATTAAGTCTGGGTCAAGCTCGAGTTACATAAGTGATCGATCAACTTAAGATTTAATTAGGATCAGTGGTTAGAGTTTGGATTGTAGGCTAACCCGATTGGTTCTGGCTTAACAATTTGGTGTCTAATGTAAGTTTGGCAGATACGACTGACTAATTTTTAATTAGGAGCTACTCGACTCAAATGCATTCCTATCAAGTTAATGGCATATCCCTTCCACTGATCTCACTTACCTGGCCATATTTGTCAGCCCAATTCTGATCTAAGGTGGCTAACAATATGAGCTAACTCATGCTACTAGGTTAGTCATAATGGTTATGGCGATGTCAAGTCAAGTTTAAAGAGACCTAAATCAAATCTTCCTAAGAAAAGATTAAGTCTAAGATCTTCCACCATTGTAGATGTTTGGGCCCTTCCTGGGGTTGATTGTTCTCGACTGGTCAAAGTGGTTTAGTTGCACTAAGAAGATGCAACCATGTCTATTAGGCATTGGATGCTACAGGCTGGAGGATGGATTGGACTCAATATTTTGGATGCGGTGAGAGACCCAATTAGGAATTCAATTTATGCAAATGGTGGATTTGACTTAACGAAGGAGTGGATCAATATTCCAGGCATGAAGAGATTCATGAATTAGAGATCAAGTCTGGGTGCACCATGATTAGAAAATCATTAAACAAGAGTTGCTCACTCATTAGCTAACCTATCATCAATAAATGTTAGGTGAGGTGATCAGTTGGTGGGACTGCACCACCCACTAAAAATCAATAATCATAAAGATTTTTGCATCTCTATAGAGGAAGTGTAGGGATTCGAGAAAATAGTGGGAGCTAATTTGTTTAAAAATCAAACTCCTAAATAAATTAGTCAAGTCTTAATTACAAAATTTAACTAAAAACTTTGACTCTCAACAAAAAAAAGAAAAATATCTGCGTCCAACCCATTAGCCCATATCCTGAACACCCATAAACTGATCGAATCAAATTACAAGGATTGGTTCTGGAATTTCAAAATTATTTTAGGTTCTGAGAAGTTGACTCATGTATTGGACAAGGATCCCCCTACCTTACCAGCTTGTCCGTCTGCTGAACAAAGAGCATCTCTTGATAAATTGATGAATAAAGATAATAAGGCTAGATACTATATGTTGGGCTCGATGTCTGATGAGCTTCAATTCCAACTTGAAGATATCAAGACTACCCACCAAATGTTGGCTCATCTACAAGAGTTGTTTGGTGAATAGAGTCGCATAGCCAAATATCAGATCACTAAATAACTATTTAAGGCTAAAATGCGTGATGGACAATTAGTCCAAGATCATTGTCTGATGATGATGAATGACTTGGAAGAGCTTGAGAAGCTCGGAGTGAAGTTAGACTAGGATCTATAGAATGATATAATTCTGCAATCCTTGACTAATGCGTATGGGTAGTTTATCATGAACTACTATATGCATAAACTTTAGAATACTCTAACTGAGCTTATAAATATGCTGATTACTGCTGAGCTTTCTATGAAAGATTCCAAAGGCTCAGTACTTGCTATGGAATGGACTTCTTCCAAGAGAATGTTTTTCAAAAAGAAGATGAAGTCTATGAAAAAATAGAAGGTGGAAGGTTGAAAGAAAAATAAGGTAGAGCTGAGGAAGAAAGCCACTGACAAAGAAAAATATTTTCTTGGTAATACTGATGGCCACTGGAAGCAGAATTGCCACACATACCTGGCCATCCTGAAGAATAAGAAGGAGATAGGTCATACTGGAGGTATGCTCATTATTGAATCTAACCTTACGATTTTTTCTGCATTCAGTTGGATGCTTGACTCTGGTTCTAGTTCTTATTTGTGCACTTTCATGTAGGATCTTAAGGATAGCAGAAGGCTAAGGGATGGTGAGATAATCCTACACGTTGGAAATGGAGCAAGGGTTGCTGCTCTGGCCGTGGGAACCTACCCTCTTCGACTACCATCTAGTTTAGATTTAGTACTTAGGGATTGTTATTATGTGCCTGCTACAAGCAGAAATTTAATTTTTTTAGCACAAGAAGGCTATGTAATTAGTTTTCTTAAGAACCATTATAATATTCTTTATCAAAAAAATAAAATTGCAAGTGGTTTTCTTATTAACAATCTCTACCAGTTACATATTGATGTATCTGTCTTTAATATCGAGCAAAATGTGAATGCCATAAGATCAAAATGACCCAGGGATAGTCCAAACGATAGGTATCTATGGCACCTAAGGCTAGGTCATATAGCAGAAAATAGGATTAACAAATTGAAGAAAATCGAGCTATTGAGTTCGTTGACTTTTGAGTCATATCCAATTTATGAATCATGTCTTCATGACAAAAGGACTGAGCTTCCTTTTGTAGGATATTGGGAAAGAGCCACGAAACTACTTGTCCTAGTACATACTGATGTGTGTGGTCTATTTGATGTGTTGGCTAGAGATAACTTTAACTACTTCATAACCTTTATCGATAATTTATCTTGATATGGGTATGTGTATCTTATGAGACACAAGTCTGAAGCCTTTGAAAAGTTTAAGAAATTCAGACATAAAGTTGAAAAGCAAATTGAAAAACTCATTATGATTCTTCGATCAGATTGACGAGGTGAATACCTTAGTTGGAAATTTTTAGACTATCTCAAGCAAAATGGCATAGTCTCTTAATGGACTCTGCTTGGAATATCTTAACTCAATGAAATTTTAGTACGGAGGAAACGGACCCTATTAGATATGGTCCAATCTATGATAAGCTTCACAGACCTTCCTGATTTTCTATAAAAATATAGTCTATTAACTGCTATATATTTACTAAATAAGATTTTCTCTAAAATCATTCCTACCACACCGTATGACATATGGCATGGTAAGAAATTAAGTCTGAGTCATCTCAAAATTTGGGGTTGTTCGGCTCATGTCAAAAGACAACAAGCGGACAAGTTAGACTATAGGTTTTTTAGATCTTGATTCATAGGATATCCTAAAGAGACATTTGGATATTATTTCTACATTCCACAAGACCATAATGTGATTGTGAGTCGGTATGCCATCTTTCTTGAAAAATAGTTAATTCAAGATGGTGGCATTGGAAAGCAGATCAAGCTCGAAGAAAAAATCTCATAAGAGCAACAAACTAAGGACCCTATGAAACCAAATTAGGTTGAGCCAATACCATCACCACCTCCTTCACCTCATAGATTGAAATAGATTTTTCGTCCTCCTAAGAGGTACTTAGGTACTATTTCAAAGGAAGTAGAGAAAATGTTCCTCGTAGGTAATAGGGTTCATGCTGATGATCCCAAAACCTATGATGAGGTGATATCGGATATCGACTCCAAGAAATGGTTAGAGGCAATGAAGTCAGAAATTGACTCGATGCACTCAAACCAAGTTTGGATCTTGGTAGATCCACCAGAAGGTATAATACCTATTGGGTGTAAATGGATCTACAAGAGAAAGATTGGTGCAGATGGAAATGTGGAGACATTCAAAGCTAGACTAGTGGCAAAAGGATATAGTCAGCATGATGGAATTGACTACCAGGATACTTTTTCATTAGTAGTCATACTAAAATCCATTCGCACATTGCGTGCTGTTGCAGTCTATTTCAATTATGAAATATGGCAAATGGACGTAAAAATGGTGTTCTTAAATGGATACCTTGAGGAAGATATCTATATGGAATAGCCACTAGGTTTCACATCCAGTGATGTTAATCACAAAATATGCAAGCTGCAAAGGTTCATATATGGACTTAAGCAAGCATCTCAGAGCTGGAATACTCATTTTAATGATGTGATCAAATTATTTGGTTTCATCAAGAATGAGGAGGAACCATGTGTTTTCAAAAAGATCAGTGGAAGTGCTATTATCTTTCTCATACTATATGTGGATGATATCCTCCTTATTAAGAATGATATTTTCATGTTGACCATAGTTAAAATATGGTTATCTAAAGAATTCTCCATGAAGGACCTACGAGAAGCATCATTTATTCTAAGAATTAAGGTCAATAGAGATAGATCGAATAGGATGCTAGGTCTTTTACAAAAGATGTACATAGAGAAAGTGCTAAAGAGGTTTAGCATGGAAAACTCGAAGAGCGATTAGTACCCTTCAAATATGGCATTCATCTCTCCAAGAAAATGTATCCCAATACATCTGAAGATATTGAACGCATGAGCAAGATCCCTTATGCTTTAGCAATAGGGAGCCTCATGTATGCCATGTGATGTACACGACCTGATATAGCCCATGCTGTGAGTGTCACGAGCAGATATCAGTCAAATCTAGATGAAGAACACTAGACTTCTGTAAAATATATCCTTAAGTACTTGAGAAAAACTAAGAATATGATGTTGATTTTTGGTAATGGAGAACTCTATGTCTTAAGGGTATACAGCCTCGGATTTTATGTCCGATATAGATGATCGAAAGTCAACGTCTGGGAGTCTGTTTGTGTGTAATGATGGTACCGTCAGTTGAAAGAGTTTTAAGCTGACAGTGATAACAGATTCCACCATAGAAGCAAAGTACATCGCTACATCAGAAGCTGCAAAGGAGGCATTCTGATATAAGAAGTTCACCGTAGAGATCGAAGTGATGCCATCGGATGCCATTCCTCTGTACCATGATAATAATGGCACCATAGCCCTTGCTAAGAAGCCAAGGTCTCATCAGAAATTCAAGCACATTGAACGGCAATACCACCTCATCCATGATTATCTTGAGAAAGATTACGTTGAGGTTAAGAGAGTCGACTCTGTAGATAATGCGGCAGACTCAATTACAAAGTCATTAGGCCAGCAGAAGATCGAAGCCCACCTTAAGAAGATGGGACTCAAATTTGTAGCCAATTGGCTTTAGGTCAAGTGGGAGTTTGCTAGATATGTGTGCCCTAGAAGCCAGATTGGCTGACACTTGTAATATACTTCTAAGGATAAAATTATAATTTTAACTATAAATAATAAAATAAATTATTTTCTATCATAGTGCGTATTTGAAAGTGTATGTGATACATCCCTTATGTTAATTGGTAATGATAGTTCATATTTTTAAGAGTTGAAAATTTAAGACATGAATTTTCATTATTAACTCATAAAATGCTCCCGATCGTAGGATCATCATGAAGATGGTGATTGATCTGAAAGGTTGGTGTACGATCGCTTCTTTTGTATAGATGAGTTTTGAGTCTATGGTGTAGAGACACCGGAGTGAGAGTACAGATACTTATTAGAGAATGAGGGCACTGAGTGTGACCACCTCAAGCAATCATGAGGAAGTCGACCTTCTCATCGATGACTAGCTCGAAGCTGTAGTAGTGTGTCTGGTTCTTTGAGCTGAGGTACATCGGCTGTTCACCTTGAGGATGTTATAATTTGACTACACCATAACTCGATCTCCTAGCCATTCGGAATCCTGAGGTGTATGTTGGCTATAGCATGTTCATAGTAGGAATTGGATTGCACTAATAGGAAATCTATCTACCATGATAGATGAGGAGCAGTCCTAAGATGATCATGAGAATCAAGTCCATAAGCCCATAGCTATGGTAGAGTGAAATAATAGAAAGAGTTCTATTAGGATTTTCACATTGGACTTGAATCAAATGATTAATTCATATGATGAAAATTAGGGTTTGACGAGATCACCTTAACCCTAATCTGATTGAGGCTCAAGATAGAGAAACTTAATCACACAGATAACTACACTAAGAGGTTTGCTTTCAGTTTTGACTGGTTGCCACCGTATGCTGCTAGGTGTCACTGATGAATTTTGAGAGCAATTAGAATGATTTGACTGATCGATCAAACTAGTTGTCTAAATTAGAAAAGTTTTGATCCATCGAAAGGTGTTTTGATGATGTCGATGATAGAGATCACGACATATCCCATTACCATATAGAATTGAACCTAACTGGGTCACATAAACAAGGATTTGGATCTGGATATCATCAATTGGATTAATCTAGTTCAGTTGATTTGAATAATATTCAATTAGGTTCAAAAAAATCGTGCTAGCACAGATTGAGCCTAATGTTCTCCTTTAACAATCATTAAAGCTTGTCTCGACTGAGCCAAATATGTTTGGACTCACTCAGAAACCTTTACTTGGTCTGACTGGAGCTTGTTCAGGATAGAAAAGGGTTATCTTAATTTATGAGATAAATTTGAGACAATACTTGCCATTTTTCATCGTCTGCTAAATCTTATCTTCGGACATTGGTCAAATATTGACCCTGGACACTTAGACATCTGTCCATGTGTCATGCACCATAGGAGAGTATATGAGGACTTGTCCTCCTTCTAAAAAGGCAGACAGGAAGGGGTGCACACCTAGAGAGTCATGCATCCCATGTGGATAAAAGATGGAGTCCCATACAGATGGGACTCTATGTTGCTTCAGGGGATTAAACTATATGGCACCAAGAAGTCTTGTTTGAACTAGTCTTTGTGGCCCCTAAGGAGAGTTTTGAGGATCTCTCATCTGATTTGGACGATGATCGTCAAACCCTCCAATTAGATTTTAGATCTTAATTGTACAAAGGGCTGATTTGCCAGGATGATGTGGCACTGCATGAGGCAGCGGGTCTATATAAACCTATCTGCCCTAGAACTTATTCCTTTCTACTTTAGCCCATTGGCACTAGGCCCCTCTCCCTCCTTCTCCATGCCACTCTAGTTTATTATCCCTCCTATGCCTAAGGCTTTTTGGGCATGAACAGAGGTGCGATCCAAGCAAGTGAAGGTGTCAGGAAAGGAGAAGGCAGCATCTACTACTGCATGAGACAAATGGCTGTTCTTTAAAGCAGTTTTGAATATTTCTCAAGATTAGATTAGATATGATTTTGGAGGATTATTGAGAAGAGAGAAATTTTCAGATCTATGGTCGAGATGAATTGGGTAGATCTGCACTGTGCGTGGCAGTACGATAAAAACCTAAGGCAAACATCGAGGGATATCATAAGGTGATTAAGGGAGGATTGAAAACAGGAGTAGAAGTTTATGATTTATGATTTAATTTATTTATTTGTTTATGTGTTTTTTTTATTTAATTAGAGTTAAGTAAGATCATATTGTAGAGTCTCATATGTTAAGATTTAGAATCTTAGGAAAATAAAGATTTTAGAAATATCCTCCTCTGAATCCAATCAGATCTAACGAGCTGACTCGAAAATATGGTTTTTCACTTTAACCTAATGCTGGGTTGGTTCCCTGGAGGAGTCCAATTAGGGAAAATTCATTCCTCTCCTAGATATGGTGTGAGAACTCATTAGAATGGTATTCCACCTCCTTATTAGAATCGAGCATTTAATACTCTTTCCTTTGTTTTCTATTTTTTTAAATTGTTTGACATTTCAAACGATCGACTTGTGTTTATCTGATAATGACTTTCATACTGTTATAGGATCTCCTATGAAAGTGATGACGTAGAGATATTACCTCTACGCACATATGTCATAGGCCCACATAACTCAGTATATACAAGACCTAGAGAGCTCAGTGGCTCTCTAACTTTCCAGTAAAAGATGACTTGGTTATTCTTTTCCAAGAAGACACATCACTGGTTCGAGTGAGTCCAATCAATTAAATTTGAGGATTTTTCATCTTGATAGACCTACTATTTATCTTGTTCTTCTAATGTCATTAGCCTATAGTGCATAGAGATCGACACACTATCTAGGTGCTTGCTAGTGGAGTAGACTATATTACATTATTGTGATATCCTGTATACCCTATCGTTCAAAATGTCCAAAAATATAGTCATATAATTTCAAATGAACTTATGAAGGGAAATCCTGATTTCCCGGTCCATTCGTCCAGATCTGATCCAAGTCAGAAATATTTCAAAATTTTTCTTAGATCTCAATCGATCTTGATATGTTTGATTTTGATCTTATTATTTTAATAATATAAATAAAATAAGATAATTACATCAATTTAATATGTACCATGATTTGGGGTTCCTATTTCCATGTAGATGATTCGATTACAGGTGAAGGTTCTGGATCTTAGACGCAAGCGCCTGGCTCTGACGGTTCCCACTTGGGTTGGTCTGGAGATCATATATCTTCTGTATACCCTCCAAAAATCGAAGTCTAGATGTGATATGGGATGTAGAGTCTCTTCGAGAAATTTTGAATGACTTGCAGTCGTCCTTTTGCGTGCAAGCGCAGCGCTTCATTGAAATTTTGATCGCCTTTCCTATGATCTGAATCGACCAACGTAATCAACTCTTTTGGAGTGAGAGGCAGGGGGAAGAGACTATGGCGTGAGAAGGAGGGCGTAGGCACCGGCTTGGGCGTGTCTAATTGCATTGAATGTTGGGCGCAGAGGTCTTATTTATAGCCTCTTGTGATCCAAGTCGCTCTTGCCTTCTCAACGGCAATCACACGCTTTGTGAAAATCAAAAGTCTAAACTCTGATTGGTTGGAATAAGCAGACGCCACTGTGGATCCTCCTTAGAGGAGCGCCTAAAGAGCCGTCAGACTGGAGTTCTTGTGTAGAACTCTGAGTTGGAATGGCCAGGAAGGGAAGGTGGAGTCCTTTGTTGTACCAATGCAAGAATCCTTATGGGCTTCGCTCTTGGGCTTATACTGGCTGTGTGCACCCTGCGGCTTGCGCCCTGTTCCTTGTAGGGTTCTGGCAGATGGGGAGTCAGGCGGCGCGACCGAGCTCTCAGTAGGTGGCTGACAAGGTGGGTTCCCAAAAAGTCAAAGGGTCAATGGGTAAGTGTGACGTCTTGACAAGGGGTGAGCTGTTGGACGCAGAATGTTAAAGATACAAGAAATTGTGCAAGGTGGACTAAAATGGCAGGAATGTCTTGACAATAAGAACACTATTGCTGACTTGGAAGACTTCGCAGTTCTAGACCATATGAGAGGGCCTCTGGTTGGCAAGCAAACTCCTGCTTTGGTCAGTCAGCGGAACTGTTCTGATAGTAATAAGATGATACGTTAGTTTTCAATGCGAGGTGTCTAGACGGTTCCATTGACTAATTGAATCTCATCCAGATCAAATTGAACAGATCATGGTTGCATGATGAATACCAGATTCAAACCCTTTTTTGTGTGATCTAGTTAGGTTCAGTTCTGATGGTAAATGGGAATATGTATGACTATATCTAGTGAGAACATCATCGAAACTTCCTTCGATGGGATCAGACGTCTTTGATTTCGAACAGCTAAGTAATGATCGATATCAAATCATTTCTAATTGTCCAAAATCAGCAGTGACAACCTAGCAGTATATGGTGGCGGCACCATCAGAGCTGAATGCGAACTCTTGGTGAGTACCATGTGTGATTCACATTCTTCTATCTGAGCCGCGATAGTTAGCGGTTAAGGTGATCGTCAACCCTAGTCTCTTCATAATGATGTCATCATTAGATTCGAGTCTAATGTGAATCTAAATAGAAAATTCTTTCTTTATTTCACTCTACCATGGCCACAA
>QRFJ01007180.1:0-59627 GCA_006176705.1 Cocos nucifera
TAATCTTTTTATTAATTTATAATTTAAAAATTATAAAATTATCCTTTATAAGTGTGTTATAAATGTCAGTCAATCTAGCTTCTAGGGCATACATCTAACACTCTCTTTATTGAAACTAAATAGTTCTAAGAACTTCATCATAATAATGGAATTCATTAGAAGATGTAGACTTCGCGATGAAAATATCAAAATATTTTATTTATTGATTAATAAATTAATTATAATTATAAAGTAGGTTAATCATCAACAGGCTGATGATTGACTTTGCGACACATTTTTCAACAGCTACCTCTACGCTTCTTGAGTAGGGAAGAGTGGCGAAGATGAAAAAGATTGCCACCAAAAGAGTTAGGAGAGCCAGAGGATCTCATGGCAAGAGCTCCAATCGGGAGCGAGGCTCTCTGGATGACTAGATGGTCATCCAGCCTATGTTGGAGGGGTGCATCCTTCCACATATTTTTAAAAAGATAATTTGTATGGATGATGAGGAAAGGATTAGGGAGTCTTTTACAGTCTTCCTTAAGGTAATTAACTTCTCCCTTGTGCCAAGTTGAATACTGACAAATCTTGAAGTCATAATTTGTATCTTGTTATTTGCAACTGGGGCTTTATTTATATGCCCATACAAAAGCAACAAACCTTTGCAAGGCTGAGACTTCGAAAGCTATCCAAGAAGCCTAAGTGGAGGTTGAGCATCTGAGGGAAGCTCACTCAGCCAAAGTTAAGCGCTTCCAGGAAGAACTTTGAAAGGTGGAGCAAAAATTGATAGAACTGAAGGTTGCCTCAACTTTGGAAGAGAATAAGCAGAAAAAGGCTAAGGAGGAGGTTGGTGCAGAGATGAAGTGGGCCATTGAGGCCTTCAAGTCCTCTAAAGCAATGGAGGATATCAAGATAGCCTTCACCCAAGAGGCCTTCCTCAAAGGGTTCGAGGTCTGCCAGGAGAGGATGGCTGAAAGATTTTTCGAGCTTGACCTCAATTTTTTGACGGGAGAGTCTGATGATGATGAAGCTGGACCCTCTGCTGCCACCACCGAGTTACCTTCTATCGAGTTTCTAGCTATGACTTCCGAGCCTGCCTAAGAGCCTAAGACTGCTGAAGCTGTGCCGAGCTTGTCCACTATTCCTCCTTTAGAGGTTGGAGGCTTTTCATAGTTGTACTCTATTTTTTTATCTATTCCTATATTTAGAATATTTTTAGTAATAAAAATGATTTTTTTTTGTCATGCCATTGTGTCATAATGTTTTCGTGCATTAACGCAGTATCCTGTCGACGCCAAATCTCTACCTTAAGGGATTCTCTTGAAGGTCATTAATAAAGAATTAAGAAAAGAAGTTCACCATCCTAACAAAAAAGTAAAGAAAGTTGAGGATGAGCTTCGAAAATAAAAAAGAATTATATTGAGGTCATTGTTGAAATAAATCATCTTCGCCAATCCTCTAAGTAGTTCTTCAAAGAATATGCCATCATGAAAAATCATCTGAGTGAAGAACTTTTAGAAACCAAGAAGCACGCCAACGAGAAATTCTAGATCTTGATGGCTAAGATTTATTCTCTTGAGGTTGAACTTCATGAGACAAAAGAGAAGATCAACTGGCTATAGAGAGGTTTGTCCTAGAGTCAAACTAAGGTGGAGCATGGATGGGACTGGTCAAAGAAATTCTCTGACCTTTAGAAACAACTACAGGATGCCAAGATCGCATATGATACTTATTGAATCGACTGGTGTGGGTAGATTGAAGATTTGGAAAAGAAGCTTAATACCGAGATATCCCAGCTTTGAAAGTAGTTGGCAGATAGAGCCCAGACCAATCCAAATGGGGATCGAGAGGAAATAGCCTCTCTGAAGAGGATCATGGTGGATATTTCGATGATTCATGAGATGACCAAGGCTGAACGCTTGTAGCTCAAGATTCAGACAACTTACAATGAGAATGTAGTGAGGATGCTGAAGCTGAATCTATAATTCTAAGGAAAAGACTGAGAGAAATAGAAGATGATCTCTGGAGAGCCAATAAATTACTTGGTGAGTGTCTAGCGATGAGGAGAGATCTAGAAGAAAAGATTAATGATCTAAAGCATGCTCTTGTATTAGCTGGGGCTTGTAGCTTGAAGTTCGATTTTGAGTAGGACTTCAACTTTCCTATCTTCTTTATTTCTTTATTTCTTTTTTTTTTTTGTAACCAATCTTGAGATCCTATGTAATGAAACTTTAATTTTAATAAAATGATATCTTTCATTTATCTTTCTATGTTTCATTTTGGTCTAATGCCTAGTAATTCTTTTTACTTTTCTTGTTGTGTTTGATGTCAATGTCATCTTTGAAATAATAGCTTCAATTCTGCATTTTGTGTATTTGTCCCCCTTGTTTATAAACATGAGTTTTCGAACTTGATTCGAAGCATCCATAAGCTAGAAGTCCCTATATTCGTAGTTTACCTCCCGTCTTATATAACTAGAGGCATTTATCCTCGATGCGACGAGATTAATCTTCTGTCTTAAATAATTGAAGGACTTCACCCTCATTTGAATGAGGTTAACCTTCTATCTTAAATAATTAGAGGCCTTCATCCTTGCTTGGATGAGGTTAACCTCCTATCTTAAATACTCAGAGGCCTTCACCTTCACTATGATGAGATTAACCTCCTGTCTTAAATAATCGAAGGCCTTTACCCTCGCTTGGATGAGGTTAGCTTTCTATTTTAAATAACTGGAGGCCTTCACCCTCGCTACGATGAGATTAACCTTCTACCTTAAATAACTGGAAGCTTTCACCCTTGCTTGGACGAGGTTAACCTCTTGTCTTAAATAACTAAAGGCCTTCATCCTCGCTATGATGAGGTTAACCTCCTGTCTTAAATAACCGAAGGCCTTCACCCTCGCTGCGACGAGATTAACCTCCTATCTTAAATAACCGAAGGCCTTCATCCTTGCTTGGATAAGGTTAACCTCCTGTCTTAAATAATCGAAGGCCTTCATCCTCGCTTGGACGAGGTTAACCTCCCATCTTAAATATTCAGAGGCCTTCCACTTCATTTAAAAATAAAGTTTAGTTGGATAATTTTTTGTTATCACATAATTTTGCACCAAAGATAGGAATATTAAAATAAAAAAAATTTATTAAAATAAAATTATTGATAGTACATTCATAAATTTTCTGAATTTCGTGGTCGTAGAAGTGTGGCCCCTTCAAGCTCCTTTAGATAATATATTCATGATCGAATGATTTCTATGATATCATGAGAGCCTTCCTAGTTCGGAGTAAGCTTTTCTTGGCTTTGTGGTTGGAAGATGTCAGCCCTCCACAACATCAAATCTTCAACTCTAAAAATTTTACTTCTGACTCTGAAATTATAGTAGTGAGCCACCCACTGTTTATAAGCTACCATCCAAATTTGGATCTTTTATTATTTTTCTTCTAGCAAATCGAGGTTCTCTCTAAGATCCTATGAGTTGTCCTGTTCACTGAAGCCTTTAACTGGTGCCGAGAAAAGTCCAAGCTTGATGGATATTACTGCTTTAGTTTCAAAAGCTAAGGCAAAGAAAGATTCTCCAGTTGGTAGTCTTTGAGTGGTTCTTTAAGCCTAGATAATATGATAGAGTTTGTCCACTCAAGTCCCTTTTGCCCTTTTAAGTCTTACTTTGATTCTTTATAGTAAGGTCCTGTTTGTTACCTCGACTTCGCTGTTTGCTTGTGGGTGGGCTACTGATGTAAAATGATGAAAGATGTTTAGATCTCCACAAAATTCAGCAAATTTTGCTCTCATAAACTGACGTTCATTATCTATAATAAGAGTCTGAGGTAGGCCAAACTTATAAATTATTGACTTCTAAACGAAGTCCTGTACTTTAGCTTTAGTGATTTTTGCCAAGGATTCATCCTCAACCTGCTTGGTGAAGTAATCCACAGCCACTAGAAGGAATTTTTGCTGTCCTGATGCTAGGAAAAAAGGCCCAAGTATATTGATTCTCCATTACATAATTGGCCAAGGAGCACTTAAGGGTGTAAGCTATGTAGCTGGTTGTTTTTGAATATTTACATTTCTCTAGCAGCGGTCACATTTTCTCATATAATTAGTAGCATCTTGTTGCATAGTCGGCCACTAGTATTATTGACAGAGTAGTTTCTAAGACAATGATCTAGCCCCTAGATGATTTTCATAAATTCCTTCATAAACTTCCTTTAATGCATAATTAGCTTTAGAAGGTTGGAGGCATCTGAGAAGTGACAATGAGTATGAGCTCTTGTACAGCTTATTCTCATATAGGACATAACGAGATGCTTGGTTTTTCAACTTTTGAGCTTCTTTCAAATTCTTGGAAAATATGCCATCTTTAAGGTATAAAATAAGTGGATCAATCCAGCTAGGCTTAAGGTCAACTTGCATCATAGTTTGGGATTCTTCTGAGCTTGGGTGTTGCAGAACTTCAAAGAAGACCACTTTTGGCAATTCATTTGGAGCCAGAGTAGCTAATTTGGAGAGGAGGTCGGTCCTAGTATTTTCTATCTTGGGGATCTGTTGAATGTCAAAACTACTAAAGATCGAAGTTAGGCACCTTACTTTTTCTAGGTACCTCTTCATACTTTCCTACCTAGCTTCAAAATTGCCATTAACTTGTCCCACCAGCTACGAATCACTACAGTATTTCACATTATTTGCTTCTAATTTTTAGCTATTCTCAACCCAGCAATCAGAGCTTCATATTCAGCTCCATTGTTTGTTGTTGGAAACTTAAAGTATAATTCATATTTGGCAATAACTCCTTTTGGATTGATTAAAATCAGTCCTGCGCCCACTCTTGAAGCATTAGATAAACCATCTACATATAGGGCTCAGAGGTTCTCAGAGAGGTTCGCCCTTTCTTCAATAAGGTTCATCTGAGGATTAAAAGTATAAACTTCTTATTGTTCTGGTTCGATGGGATCTGGAATGGTATTGAAAAATATGAACCAAAGCCAATCATCAGTCTATTGATGGTTGAGCTATATTATAATTATAATTAATTTATTAATTAATAAAATATATTTTTGATATTTTTTCATCATAAGTTTTCATCTTCTAACGAACTTCATTATTATGATGAAGTCCTTAGGACTATTTAGCTTCAATAAAGAGAGGATTTATCGATTAGTCCTTAAAATTGTTCACAACCAAATGATAGACTGTTAATAGGGATGACAGTATCTATCAAGCACAGATCGTTGTATGCCATATAGATTATTTATCCTCTTAATCAAGAAGTGTTGAGACACTGATATGGCATACAGATGAGATATAGGGGTACATCATCACTGAATGTGACCAATGTTATGGTATCAACTTGCTCTGATACCAAACTATTGGGATATCAGCTACTCTGATACTGCTTGTTAAGGATCTAGTATCAAATTATTACGATAGAAAGACGAAAGAAATAAAATAAAAAAATAATCAAGTACATGGATCAGCCTAAAAGCTCATCTCCATGGGACATGTAAAGTTTCACTATGAAAGAAAAAAATAGGTACAAGAGGAGAACACTCACTCTCAACTCACCATACATAAATCTCTCTCAAAAAGAAGCTACCCTCACAAAAGCCCTCTTAGAATCCCAAGGAGACCCACAAAAGCTACAAGATGCTTTGCCCTCACAGCCTCCTTATTGGATGCTATGCACCTATTGCATCTCTCTCTTATGGGCTGTATGTACTCGATACTCTGCTAAGCTCCTCATGATAGCTGTCTGAGCCTCTTTACATGCCTCTTATGCCATATGCACCATCTTTTTTGCTCCACAATACCTTAGTCCTTTAAATAGGATGGGAATCCTCTTCTTGATAGTTCATAGGAGTCTTAACAGGGATCGTTCTCCTAATACGAGTCGAATATGTCCTCGATGGAGTCTTGAAATATTTATCGATATTCAGATCATGATTGCAACCCTCTATGACTATTGGATCCTATGGTCCAGGCACAACTCTCGTAGACTCCTTGGATTAATCATAATTCGAGTCCAAATAGAAAAAACCCCATCATGTTCTATTTGCCTCCATCGAGTCAGCTCGATCAGAGGTCTAGCTGGCACGACTGCATCTCACCTAAACTCCTACAGTTTATCTGCCTAAGAGAGCCAGCTCGACTACGATTCGAGCCAACTCAATCTCAATCCAAGTTGGATCGATCATTTTTCAGAGTTGGCTTGACTACTATGCTGAAAACTGATTCTCTTCTTGTTATGGGTCGAATTCGAGATGTCAAATCCTAATAATCTCTACCTCAACTCGATATTCAGCCTCCATCTAACTTTGAGAGCTTGTGATCCATCTTGCCTCATGCCCTAGGGCATGCCTGCTGATCATGGATGGGCAAACATGAGGGTTGAGCTAGGTTGCTCGATCCCATCTCTGTCATGGGTTGTGTCCACTTTGACCAAAGACCTACTCGAAAAATTCTCCTGCGGTAATAGGAACTTCACTTTGTGATGTCGTCTCTCATTCTTCTGAGTCTCCCATCTCATGCCCAATCCATCACCACCTGGAGCTCCACCTTACACTAGACTTTCTTTGACTCCTGAAGCTCCAACTCGTACTGAGCTTCCTATCAGATAGTAATGTCCTCTTATCTTCTTCTTTCCCTCTAATATCATCCTATTGCCATGCATGACTTTAGGATTCCATCATCAACTACCCACCTGTAGCCATTTAAATCCAGTCTACTCAATAAGATATGATTCCATCTAAAATTGGATATATATCAGACCTCCCCCAATCTCCTAACTTCTCCATTATGTGTCTTCGAGCTGACCATCCCGATGCCTCTAATCACATAGCTTGATCCATCCAGTAGATAAATAGTGCTATCACTGCTCTTCAGAAAGTCAAACTACTCCTTTCTGCAACAAACATGATATGTGCATCTAGAATCTAAAATCTACTATTGAAAAAAACTAGATACCTCATTAGATATCTTTAGGATATCATCTTCTGACTCGCTACTGTCCGTCGCTATAGTAGCCCTCATCTGATCCTTGAGTTCTGGGCAATCCTTGACTCGATGCCCTAACTCATCGCACTTATAGCATCTGATCTTGCTAGGATCCCTCATCTTAGATCTGGATTGTCCTCCTCGTGATCCTCTATTACTCCATCTACTATCTCCTGCTCCTTCAAAAATCGTCAAAGCTAAGCTGTTGCCATCTGAGCTCGAAGCTAGGTTCTCCCTCCTGAGAACCTCATTCTGGAGTATCGCTGCAGTAATCTCGTCCATCTTGATGGTGCTCTTTCCACTAGAAGAGTAGTCACCAAGAACTCATATGAAGGGAAGAGCGATGCTAGCAAGACCAATGCCCTGGTCTTCTCCTTAACTTTTCACTAACATTGAGGAGGTCGATGAGGATCTTTTGAAAGTTGGATAGATGCTCCCTCATGTTCTGACCTTCATCCATCCATAACTGGTAGAACTATTTTCAAAGGAATAGTGTCTTGGTGAGTGACTTCACCATGTACAACTCCTCGAGCTTTGACCACAACGCCGTCGAAAAAGTCTTACCAAGAACATGGATCACCATATCATCAGCTAGGTACAAGCAGATCGTGCTCACTGCCTGCATCTAGATCTTCTTTCAATCCTTCATCTCTATGATGACTGGCATCTCATCGTACAAGAGAGCATCGATCAATCCATGTTGGATGAGGACATCCTTTACCCTTGCTTACCATAAGAAAAAATTATCCTTTCCATCAAACCTATTGATCTCCACTTTGATTGTGCTTGTCTTCTTCATATTCTTTAATTTCTATCCACTGCTACAATATACGCTCTGGTACTATCTGGCTCTGATACCAATTATTATGGTATCAACTTGCTCTGATACCAAACTATTAGGATATTAGCTATTCTGATACCACTTATTAAGGATCTAGTACCAAATTATTATGACAGACAGAAGAAAGAAATAAAATAAGAAAATAATCAAGTACATGGATCAGACTAAAGGCTCGCCTCTATGGGGCATGCAAAGCTTCACTATGAAAGAGAAAAATAGGTACAATAGGAGAACATCCACCTTCAACTCACCATATAGAAATCTCTCTCAACTAGAAGCTACCATCATAAAAGCTCTCTTAGAATTTTAAGAAGATCCACAGAAGCTATAAAATGCTCTACCCTCGTAGCCTCCTCATCGGATACTGTGCACCTATTGCTTCTCTCTCTTATGGGTTGCACGTACTCGGTGCTCTGCCAAGCTCCTCTCAATTATCACCTGAGCCTTTCTACGTGCCTCTCATGCCACACGAGCCATCTTTTTTGCTCCACAGCACCTTAGCCCTTTAAATAGGATGAGAATCTTCTTCTCAATAGTTCACAGAGTTCTAACAAGGCTCATTTTTCTAATATGAGTCAAACATGTCCTTGATGGAGTCTTAAAATATTTTCTGACCTTCAGATTATGATCGCAACCCTCCATGGCTGCTGGATCCTATGGTCCATGGGCAACTCTCATAGATTCTTTGGATTAATCATAATTCGAGTTCAAATAGGAAAAAACCCCATTATGTTCTATTCATCTCCATGGAGCTGGCTCGGTCAGTGCTTGAGCTAGTTCAACTGCGTCTTACTCGAACTCCTACTATCTATCTACCTGAGAGAGCTGGCTCGATTATGGTTCGAGCCAGCTCGATC
This sequence comes from Cocos nucifera, assembly GCA_006176705.1. Taxonomy (NCBI): domain Eukaryota; kingdom Viridiplantae; phylum Streptophyta; class Magnoliopsida; order Arecales; family Arecaceae; genus Cocos; species Cocos nucifera. The sequence goes on from QRFJ01007180.1 coordinate 8,662, forward strand.
TCAATCCGTGCTTGCTCGATCGCGTATCAGAGCCGACCCAACTGCTATGCTAAAAATTGATTCTCTTCTTGCTATAGGTTGAATTTGAGGTATCAATTCTTAACAACCAACTCCAAAGCATTCTACTATCAAGAATCTTTGATGGAATATAGGTATAAATGTTCCTTAGACCTGAGATCATCTTAGTGGCTTGCAAGCAACTCACTGTGCTTTGGTATCGGATTAACTAAATTTCTAATTCAGTAATAAAAGATTTCTGGGCATAATCAAGTACTTGCGAAGTCGGTGTATGATCAAGATGGGATTGACCACTCCAAGAGCTAGAGAAGAATGTATTATGGTATTTCAATATAGCAAAACCTTGGCCAGGGTAATCCATGAGATGGATTTGATATTTTAAAATATAATGTGGACAGCCTGATTAGAGTTGATAGTTAAACTCTAAGGCATCCTATAAGTATTATTGATCAAGAGGATGAATTTTATGAAAACCATATCCACGTGGGTTTTAAGGATGTTGTTCTACACATTCGACCTATCCGACCATCGGATACTATTGCTAGATGGTCACTTTAATTGATATAAAAATTTATTTCTATACTACCGACTTACATTCGAATCTATGGGGTCACACACACTAGAGTTTATGATCTAATCGGATAGTTGTTCAATGATTAAGAATCATTCTAAGGTTAAACAATCAATACGATTGATATTTAACCTAGTGCAATTATTATAGGAGGATTAATTAGCAATTGGATTGCTAATTAACTTAATTAGATTAAGTCAGAGAGCTGAGTTTAAGTCTAATTAAATATAATTTAATTAGATTTGATTTGGACTTGATTCAATCAAGTTCAATTGGTTTATTGGATAAGCCAAGTGCACAAAAGAACTAGTCCTAGTTCAACTAGGACTTGGGTCAATCCAATTCTCTAATTTGATTAAAAAATTAAATTAGAATTAAATCTAATTTAACTTAATTTAGTTAAGTTCTTAATTGGGGTTATGGCCTAATTTAATTGGATTGACTTACTTCTAGTTTAATTTGGTTTGAGAAACCATTATTGACCATGTTATATATGGAATCCTAGTAGGATTAGGATTCCACCCTTGTGCCATCTAAGCCCCAACGCCCCCTTCTCTCCCTTCTTAGAGTTTTGTGTGACAAAACTCTCATGCCCAGCAATCTCACACACACCCACCCATCTCCTCTCTTTTCTATATGGAAATTAGTTTGTGGACCAAGTCAAAGGTAGGTAGTTTGTTATGATTTTGAATTTTATGAGATAGAATCCTAACAAACCAAACTCCTCCCAAAAGGTGCCACCCACTCCCTATTTTTCCTTGCTTTTTTTGGTGGAGAAAGTCCTTCTTTTTATGCGCCTACCCTAGTGGTCCATGGCTAAAACAAAGGAAGGGGCACCTAAGTGTTGGGCACCCTAACAACTTTCCATATATGTTCTTACCTTATGTAGGAATTTGACCCAACAAAGACTCTTCCATATCTCTTTATAAGGACATCTTTTTGGTCTAAATTTTGCACTGATTCTAGATCATTGACAAGACTCTTTGGTGTGTGAAAATTAGAGAGAGAGACCCTTGGGGCATGGGGATTTCATAGACACCAATCTAGATATCTTGGTGTGAGAAAAGAGAAGAAGAAGAGGATCTTCTTCTAGGGTTCTTTTGCTCTTCCTTTCTCCTTTTCTTTCAAAGAAATTTTTGAGTATTATTTTAGATCAAAAGTCTCTTCCTTTTTTTTTAATTTTTTGGAGTATCCAAATCATTAAAAAGAAAGCACTGGATTGACCGTCGAAGAAGGATCAGCACAGTACTAGCATACTGTGCTAATTTTCTGCATCAAACTTCTGATCGGGGTTCGTTGGCTCGTGTGGACATCTTTTAGAGAATGGATGCGTGTGTGGCTTAGAGCTTCATTCTTTAATCTAGATCAGCAAGTTAAAATATCTAACTTGCACAGATAATATGGATTTGATCCTATGTTACATATCTGCAATAGATCTAGTGTAGATTTATGTTTATGTGATCAACATGTCTTTTACTTCTAATATTTTTAATTTTTGATTTAATCTTATGCTATAATCATGTAATAAGATCTTATATTTAGGATTTCTCTAATTTTTATAAATTAATTTTAATTAATTTCTATTTTTTGCTATCTAGATTTAAAAAAATTTCAAGATCTAGTCTTGAAACCCTAATCTGGTTCCTTCAATTGGTATCAGTGCCTAAGTTCATTATTACATGATTATTTTTGCATGTTTAGATTATTTTTTATATGAGACCTAATTTTTAATTTAATTATTAAATCTAAAATTAAAAATTATGATGACACGAACTGATATAAGATTGTCCTGTTGTAAGATTTACTCCTTACAATGGAGAGATTATTCTAGTACGTACTGATCTAAAATATTGATCATAAAATTTTTGATTAGATCTAAAAAATTTTATGATCTAATTAAAAATATTTTTTTTCTAATTTTAATTATCATAAATATATTAATTTTGATCTAATGTAATTTATGATTGATTGAAATTTAAATGATTTCACTTACATGAATCTGTTTAGATTAGATCTAAAGTAGTTTCATACTTATCTTATTTGTATATTAATTATGAATCAAATATGTAACTTAGTTGATAAAACCATGTTGTAAAAATATTTTATAAATATAAAAATTATTTTTAAAAAGCTGAATCCCAATCCTCAGCCTAAAACTTAATTAAGAATTAAGAAGTTGTTTGATTAGGATCTAGGATTATGAATTGAACATCCTAAAACATAAACCATAACATATTGGGTTAAATGGGTTAGTGGAGATTAGGTCCATTAATTGGGTTAGACCTAGGATTAGATTAAAGAATAGACTTAATTAGAGAATTAATTAAATCTAATCAATTATTATCTTAGATTAGATCAAGGATTCTCTAGATCAATTATAATAGTTGTAGTTGGTCAAGTCCATATCTTTAACAAGACCCAAGATGGTGTTTAAGGCAAGCTTTGATAGACCCTCCCACTGGTAGAACTTACCTGGCCTTTTGGTGAAATTATGTTTTGATCGGATCACTTGACTATTCAAGCTAACCCATGTCAACTAGATAAATTAGTGTGACTAATTTAGGTGCTCCTAGATCAGCTTATTATTGGTCTCCCTTAAGCTAACTTGGTGAAGCTAGTGAGAGGATCATGACAAGCTGGTTTATTTGATCTTATCTCTTTCTTTAATTAAAATTTTCTAAAATTATTAGATCCTTAAAATGAAATAGTTATGATGATAACTAGATCATAGCCTCTTATTAAGTGGGTGATAATGGATCCATCATTTGGATAATCATTGGAGGCCCAAAGGCGTGGTGCTTATCGGCTGATAGGATTATCATTTCATAATATAATTTCTTGACTGCATCTTTCTAAATAGTGGTTAGGTTGACCAACTAAAGTTGGGCTTGATCATTTATTGATTTGATGGATCAAGTATGGTCATGTTAATGGTTGGACCTAATCGGACCTTTTTAGAAGAGACCAAAGCCTACTGATTAGGGATTGGGATAAAATTAAATTACTAAAAATTATTTAGAAAAATAATTGATAATGAACCTATCCTTAGATGTACATGGATTGACTAACCAAAGTTTGGCTCATATGCAGTCTATGTGGATTCTAGTATCTACTAAAAAATTAGGATAATTTCTCGAAATGAAGATAGAGGCTATATGTTCAAATAAAATAATGAAAAAAATCTTTTGATTAGAGTCTAAATCTTTAGATTTAAAGAATTAATTATTAATTAAATTTTTTTTTTTTGTGCAGATATGGCTACTTTCTTATCGCTTCGATCATTATTGGACAATGATAAGTTGATAGGATCCAACTTCGATAGCTGGTACCGAAAGTTGATGATAGTCTTGGAGCATGAATGGATCCTATATGTGTTGATGGATCCTGCACCTAAGGAGCCAACTCCTAATGCATGTAGAATAGTTAGGACACTTGCCAAAAGTGGCTTAGTGACTGAACCACTGTGCACTGCATTATGCTGGCTACCATGAGTGACGAGTTCAATCGCAGATTCAAGATGGCTCAGCCAAAGGATATGCTTTAGGTGTTGGAGGATTTTTTGGTACACCTGATGTCGTTGAAAGGCACAAGACTAGTTTTGCCATCTTCAATGTTAGGATGTGGGATGGAGCCTTTATCACCGATCATATACTGTACATGATCGAGCTGATAGAGCGATTGAGCAAGCTTGATTTTTCTTGCATAAGTAGCTTGGAAAATATGCAATACTAAACTCATTGTCTAAGTCCTATCTCCCATTCCTCACTCATTATAAAATGACAAAGTCTGAAGTTGACTACCACGGGTTATTGGAGTTGCTTTAGAACATTAAGAAGGATCACCAACTCCACAAGAAGTTGGTGAACTTAGTGGGAGGTTTGTCTTCTGGTTCTCGACCTTTTAGGAAAGAAAAGAAGAACAAGAAGAAGAAGGGCAAGAAGGTGTAAGTTTAGGTTGGGACATTTGTGCAGGACCAGACCAGAAAGATCAAGCTCGATAAGAGTCAAGCTGAATGCTTCTTTTGCAAGAAGTGGGGGCACTAGAAGAGGAATTACACTAAGTACATTATCTTCTTGGATCCGAATAGACAGAGAAAGAAACAAGCTATTGCTGGGCAAGATATTTATATGACAACTCCTTGTAATTTCTCTATTTATGATTATACTACCTCGATATTGGATACTGGTAGCCCTTACCATATTGCAATTTATTGTAGGTGTTGTAGGTTAGTAGGAGATTCGAGCAAGGCAACAGGTTCCTGAATGTTGAAGATGGAAGACTAGTTTCAATTTTAGCATTTGGAATCTTGAAACTTGTATTTGACTTCCATACTATTATTCTTGATGATTGTCATTTTTGTCCAAGTTTCTTTTTAAATATCATTTCTATAGGTCTTTTGGCCAAAAATAATTATAAAATTTTAATAAAAATAATTTTATAATATCATTATGAATGTGTATATGTTATCACAACATATTAACGTAGTCTATTCAACTGGCAAGCACCCAAGATTAGATAGTGTGTCAGATATCTACTTATGGTAGTGTATTCTAGGTCATATAAATAAGAATAGGATAAATAGGTTGACTCAAGAGGGAATACTCGAAGTCAGTGATTGTGAACCACTTCCAAACTGTAAGTCCTATCATCTTAAAAAAATGATCAAGTCATCTTTTTACTAAAAAAGGTGAGAAAGCCACTGAGCTCTTAGATATAGTACATACTGATGTATGTTGACCAATGAGCACAGATGCCAGAGGTGGATATTTCTACTTCACCACTTGCACAGATGATCTATCCAGATATGGATATATCTATCTGATGAAATATAGATCAGATTCATTTGAAATGTTCAAATAATTTTGAAATGAAGTAGAAAAATAAACTAGGAAGATTATTAAAACTCTTCGATCTGACCAACGAGGAAAATACCTTTCTGGTAAGTTTCTCACATATCTAAGAGAGAATAGAATTCTCTCCCAATGAACTCCTTCAGGAACACTGCAGCATAATGGTTTGTCTGAAAGGAGAAATCAAACTCTGTTAAACATGGTCTGATCCATGATGAGTTTTACTAGCTTGTCGATATCCTTCTAGGGATATACACTCGAATAAGCTTGCTATCTCTTTAATAGGATTCTAAGTAAGTCAGTGGTTAAGACTCCATATGAGATATGGATAGGGCGTAAGCCAGCACTTTCACACCTTAGGATCTGGGGATGCTCGGCTTATGTCAAATGGTTAGTTACAGATAAACTTGGACCTAGGTCTGATAAGTGCAGATTCATCGGGTACCCAAAAGAGACCAAAGGATATTTTTTCTACCATGCTGATAAACAAAAGATGTTCATTAATCTTAAGAAAATCTTTTAAAAAAGGAGTTATGTTAGGGATAAACCCCTTAGGACCTGGGGGTGCCCGGCTTATGTCAAATGGTTAGTTACCGATAAACTTGGACCTAAGTCTGATAAGTGTAGATTCATCGGGTATCCAAAAGAGACCAAAGGATATTTTTTCTACCATGCTGATAAACAAAAGGTGTTCATCAGTCTTAAGAAAATCTTTTAGAAAAGGAGTTGTATTAGAGATAAACCCTTTCCTACCGAAGTTCGGAAAGGATTCGGGCCTTGGGGCGACCTCGTCCAGTGATAGCAACCATGGGCAACTTGATGCAATAACTCGAGAACCTCCGATGCCTCATGGGTCTCGCTCGAATGAGCTTGAACTGTGACGGCGGCTCTCGAAGCAGCTAAGTGACTAGTCACAATGCAGTCTGGCCTAACCGACTTTGAAGCTGTTTGGACTCTCTCCTTATCAGAATCCATCCAGATTGTTCAACACTAGATTGACATTGAATTGGTAGAACTCCGCCTTCCTGGATAAACTTCTGTAATATGCAAAGAGTGGTGGACCTTTACATTCTCACACCAAGAGCTTTGGATACGTGAGCGAAAGAGCTTTGTCTCCACTTTATTAACCTTCAGGTGTTCATGAAAGTAAAAGAGCTTCAAAGGAAATGACTGAATTGCAAAAGTATCATAGTCATCCATAGATACCAACCAAGCTCTCGCTGGCCGAACTCTATTCGATCACTAGATAGGCTCCTTCTGATCGAACTCCTTTTGGTCGAACTCCTCCAGTCTTCTGGACTCCCTCAGTGATGCCCCAGTCGGACCTCCTCCAGCCGATCTCCTTCCGAGCTACTCACAATTAGATTTCTTCCAGACTCCTCCAGTGGATCTTCTCCCAGATTCCTTCTAGATGATCTCCTTTTGGACAATCTTCTTAGTTGTACTCTCATCGGGCAAACTTCGTCAGTCATCCTCCTTCTGAATGATCTCCTCTAATCGAGTTCCTTCATCCAATCTCCTACGAGGTGATCTCCTCCAGGTGAAATTATTATGAACGAGCTCCTTTCAGTCGCCAAGCGACCTTAAAGGAGTCCGAACTACTCTAGAACTGATATAACCCAAAGCTCTTCAGCCAATACTTGCTCCGACCGAACTTCAACTACTAATTTTCGATAGACTAGAACGTAACGATAATAAACACTACCCCCATAATAAGCTCCACGTAGCATGAACACCCCACTGCCAGATGGTTACGGCTGTCACAATTAGTTTGTTTTAGGCTCCATCTATAAATTGAACCCTCTAGATACATTTTCTCTGAGCTCTCATTCTCTTTTTCATTGCTCTGCTCCTTAATTTCTTGAGCACTCTATTTCTGTTGGTCGGAAGAGCTGACTTGACTGTCGGAGGGCTCTACCAGAGCCACCACCTCTGACTTCAATCAGGATTTAATTTTGTAGGTTACTGACGACTGCCTCATCTCCCTCAACTCTAGCTCGCTTCGACGTCAACTAAATTTCGCACCAACAAGTTTGGCGCTAGAGGAAGTGCACATCTGAGCCCTTGTTCTAAAAGGAGTGTTCAATCCATTTTTTTTACTTTCTCCTTTTTGTTAGATATGTGTGCCCTAGAAGCCAGATTGGCTGACACTTATAATACACTTCTAAGGATAAAACTATAATTTTGATTATAAATAGTAAAATAAATTATTTTCTATCATAGTATGTATTTTGAAAGTGTCTATGATACATTCCTTGAGTTAATGGTAAAGGTAGTTCATATTTTCAAGTGTTGAAAATTTAAGACATGAATTTTCATTATTAACTCATAAAATGCTTCCGACCGTAGGATCATCATGAGGATGGTGATTGATCTAGAAGTTTAGTGTATGATCGCTTCTTTTGGATAGATGAATCTTGAGTCTATGGTATAGAGACAATGAAGCGAGAGTACAGATACTCGTTAGAGAAGGAGGGCACTGAGCATGACCACCTCGAGCAATCATGAGGAAGTCTACCTTCTCATCGATGATTGGCTCGAAGCTACAGTGGTGTGTTTGGTTCTTTAACCTAAGGTACATCGATAGTTCATCTTAAGAGTATTATAGTTTGACTACACCATAACTCGATCTCCTAACGATTCAAAATCCTGAGGTGTATGTTGACTATAGCATGTTCATTGTAGAAATTGGATTGCACCAATAGGAGATCTATCTACCTCGGTAGATGAGGAGCATTTCTATGATGATCATGAAAATTAAGTCCATAAGCCCATGGCCATGCTAGAGTGAAATAATAGAAAAAGTTTCTATTAGAATTTTTACATTGGAATTGAATCGAATGATTAATTCATATGATGAAAATTAGAATTTGACGAGATCATCTTAACCTTAATCTGGTCGAGACTCAAGATAGAGGAACTTAATCACATAGGTAACTGCACCGAGAGGTTTGCTTTCAATTCTAATGGGTTGCCACCATATGCTGTTAGGTATCACTGATGGATTTTGGGAGCAATTAGAATGATTTGGATGATCGATCATACTAGTTATCTGAATCAGAAAAGTTTGGATCCATCAAAAGATATTTCGATGATGTCGATGATAGAGATCGAGACATATCCCATTACCATATGAAACTAAATCTAACTAGATCACACAAACAAGAGTTTGAATCTGGATGTCATCAATTAGACTAACCCAGTTCAATTGATTTGAATAAGATTCAATTAGGTTCAAGAAAATCATGCTAACACACGATTGAGCCTAATGTTCTCCTTTAACAATCATTAAAGCATGTCTTGACTGAGCTAAATTTGTTTGGACTCACTCAAGAACCTTTACCTGGTCAAATTGGAGCTTGTCCAGGTTAGAAAAGGATTATTTTAATTTATGAGATAAATTTAAAATAATACCTACTATTTTTAGTCATCTACTAAATCTTATTTTCGGACATTGGGCAAATATTGACCCTAGACACTTAGACATCTGCCCATATATCGTGCACCCATAGGAGAGTACCTAGGAACTTATCCTCCTACTAAAATGTAGATAGGAAGAGGGTGCATGTCTGGGGAGGCGTGCGCCCCATGAGGATAAAGCTGGAGTCCCATACAGATGGGACTCCAGGGTTACCTCAGGGGATTAAAAGGTATGGCACCAAGAAGTCTTATTTGATCCAGCCTTGGTGCCACCTTAGGAGGTTTTTGAGGGTCTCTCATTTGATTGGATCAGATGATGTCTTCCTATCAATCAGATTTAAATCTGATTGCACAAAGGATCGTGATTGACCAAGATGATGTGGCACTGCATGATGCCGCAAGGTCTATATAAACCCTATCTGCACCTAGAATTTAATGCTTCTACCTTTAGCCCATGCCACAAAGTCTCTCTCCCTCCTTCTCCATGCCACCCTCTGGTCCTCTCTCTCCTCTCCATGCCCAAGGGCTTTTGGGCATGAACAAGGTGCGATCCAAGAAAGTGAAAGGTGCCAGGAAAGAAAGAAGGCAGCACTGCTGCAAGAGACAACATCTGTTCTTCAAAAGCAGTTTTGAAGACCTTCAAGATCTAATCTAGATCTGATTTTTGGTGGAGTAATTGAGAAGGAGAAAATCTCCAGATCCTATCGAGTGGATACTGGTAGAGACCAGGCACTTGCTTGGCTACATCCAGAACCTTAGGCAAACATTGGGATCATCATAGGATAATTAGATTACCCAAAATAAAGGTGTAATTAAATTAGATTAAAATTTTATTTTTATTTTTATTATTAGATTAATAAGATCAGATATAAGAAGTCTCAAATCTGATTAGGATCTCAAATTTTTTTTTTTAAATATTTTTTTTGATCCAATCAGATCTGAACGAACCTGACTCGAAAAATAAGGCTTTTCCCTTCAATTGGTATCAGAGCCTCGTTTTATAATTCATTTGATCTGATTTTAATATATTTTTGATCTGATAATTAGATGATTTCAAATGTCATATTAGATGTGGTTAGATCTAAAATTAAAAAATTAAAAATTTAATAATCTAGATCTAAGATGTATGAGATGCATGACTAGATGAGGAATAGAATTATTCTATGTGTAATCTAACATAATCATAATTTTAATTTAATTAATTATAATTTTTAGATCTATTTATTTACTATTTTTTGATATTATAAATATTATAATTATATCTAAAAAATAAAAAATAAATTTATTTAGTTTGTTCATATGAGATATGATAGATGCATGTTTAGACTAGTTGTAGAATAGTTCTACAAAATTATCTAGAATAAATTTTAATTTGATATGATCAAATTTAAATTTTATTTTTTAGATATTTATGAGATAATTTAGATCTAAAAATATGCATAATATGATATATGAGATGTATGCAAAATATATTTTTAGTTAGATCAATTTTTTATATATGTGATATATAATATAGATCTAACTAGTTTTGTAGATTTATCATGTTTCTGATTAAGGCATTATCCTTGGCCGTTCTGTCATAAGAATAAAGTAGGATTTAAAGGCCCTCTCTTCTAATTTGATGGAGTATTCTTATGGTCTGTAGGGGTGCTGCGCATTCGTCCTTAATCAGAAATCAAAAACTTATTTTTTGCAAAATCCTAGATCCTGAAATCCTAAGATTTTATAAACATATTTTATTTATGAACCCTAAATTTAATTAAGAATTAAGATTATAAAATATATTAAGTCTAAAATTGAGAATTTTTAGATCTATGACATATTCATAAAATTGGGTTTGGACTTAGGTAGCTCAATTAGGTCTAGCAGATGATCAAATTGAATCAAAAGTTGGTTAGGTGGGATCAAGAATACTTAAATTGACCAGTCTAATAGGATTAAGTCGAAGTCAAGGTCGAGTCACATGAGTGATCGATCGAGTTAAGACCTAATTAGGCTCAGTGGTTAGAGTCTGGATTGTAGGCTAACCCAATTGGTTCTGACTCAATAATTTGGTGTCTAAGGTAAGCTTGGCAGATACGATCGATTGATTTTTAATTGGGACCTACTCAACTTGAATGCATTTTTATCGAGTTAATGGTATATCCCTTCCACCGGTCTTACTTATCTGACGATATTTGTTAGCCCAGTCCTGATCTAAGATGGCTAACAATCCGAGCTGACTCATGCCACTAGGTTAGTCATAATGGTTATGGCTGTGTCACGTCAAGTTTAAAGAGACCTAAATCAAATCTTCCTAAGAAAAGATTAAGTCTAAGATCTTCCATCATTGTAGATGTGTGGGCCCTTCTCAGGTTTGATTATTCTCGATGTTGAAGGAAAAATCTAGTTTTTCGAATTAGATTTGTTCAGATTTGATTGGATCAAGAGAGATATTTTTAAAAAAATTTTCTTGGATCCAGATCAGATCTGAGACTTTTCAGATCTGATATTATTGATCTAATAAAATAAAATAAAATAAAGTAAAGAATAAATTAAATCTAATTTTATTTACCTTGTTCAGGGTAATCTAATTATCCTATGATGATCATGATGTCTGCTTGAGGTTTTGGATCTAGCCACACAAGTGCCTGGACTCTATTGGTATCCACTTGGATAGGTTCTGAAGATCTTCTTCTTCTTTATCACCTCTTCAAAAATTAGATCTGGATTTAATTTTGAAGATCTTCAAAACTCTTTTTGAAGATGTGAGTTGTCTTTTGCAGCAGTGCTGCCTTCTTTCTTTTCCTGTTGCCTTTCTCTTGCCTGGATTGCACCAAACTGAAGCCAAAAAATTCTTGGGCATGGGTAGGAGAGAGAAGACCTGAAGATGGCATGAAGAAGGGAGAGGGGCAATCTTGTGGCATGGGCAATGGATCAAGCTTCTTAGATCTTGGTGCAGACAGGGTTTTTTATAGACCCTATTGCGCCATGTAGTGCCACATCATCCCAGCCAATCATGGCCTTTTATATAATCAAATCTAAATCTGATTGGTGGGATAACATCATCTAATCTAATTAGATGAGAGCCCCTCTAAATCATCCTTAGATGGTGCCAAGACTGATCAAAGACAAGTCTTTGGGCCACCTAGATAGAAACCCCGAAGCAACTGGAGTCCCATCTATATGGGACTCCATATGTTTTATCCATGGGCGCACGCCTCCCTAGGTGTGTGCCCCTTATCCATCTACTTTTTAGCAAGTAGATTGATCCAAAAATTCTCTCCTATGATGACTTGGCACATGGGCAAATGTCTAAGTGTCAAACATCAACGTTTGACCAAATGTCCGAAATAGGATTTAGCAAGTGATGAAAAATGGTAGGTGTTGTCTCAAATTCATCTCATAAATTAAGACGACCCTTTTCTGATCTGGACAAGCTTCAATCAGACCAAGTAAAGATATCTGAGTGAGCCCAAACATATTTGGCTCAGTCGAGATAACTTTTAATGATAATTAAAGGAGAACATTAGGCTCAATCGTGTGCTAGCACAATTTTCTTGAACCTAATTGAATCTAATTCAAATCAATTAAACTGGGTTAGTCTAATTGATGATATCTAGATCAAAATCCTTATTTGTATGACCTAGTTAGATTCAATTCCGTATGGTAATGAGATATGTCATGATCTTTATCATCAACATCATCGAAACATCTTTCGATGGATTAGAACTTTTCTGATTCAGACAACTAGTATGATTGATCATCTAAATCATTCTAATTGCTCTCAAAATTTATCAGTGACACCTAGCAGCATATGGTGGCAACCCATCAGAACTAAAAATAAACCTCTCGATGCAATTACCTATGTGATTAAGTTCTTCTATCTTGAGCTCCGACAGGATTAAGGTTAAGATAATCTCGTCAAACCCTAATATCCAACATATGATTAATCATTCGATTCAAGTCCAATATGAAAACCTTAATAGAAACTCTTTCTATTGTTTCACTCTTCCATGGCCATGGGTTTATGGACTTGATTCTCATGATCATCATAGGGCTTCTCCTCATCTACCGAGGTAGAGAGATTCCCTATTCATGCAATTCAATTCCTACAATGAACATGCTATAGCCAACATACACCTCAAGATTTTGAATGGCTAGGAGACCAAGTCATGGTGTAGTGAAACTATAACACCCTTAAGGTGAACTGCCGATGCACCTTAGGTCAAAGAACTAGATACACAACTGCAGCTACAAGCTAGTCATCGACGAGAAGGTAGACTTCCTAATAATTGCTCGAGGTGTTCACGCTCAGTGCCCTCATTCTCTAACGAGTATCTGTACTCTTATTTTGATGTCTCTACACCGTAGACTGAAGACTCATCTACTATAAAGAAGTGATTGTACACCAACCTTCCTGATCAATCACCATCCTCATGATGATCCTACGATCAGAAGCATTTTATGAGTTAATAATGAAAATTCATGTCTTAAATTTTCAACTCTTGAAAATAAGAACTATCATTGCCATTAACTCAAGAGATGTATCACAGACACTAAATACACATTATGATAAAAAATAACCCATTTTATTATTTATAGTTAAAATTATAATTTTGTCCTTAGAAGTGTATAACAAGTGTCAGCCAATTCTGACTTCTAGGGCACACATATCTAACAAACTTCCACATGACCTAAAGTCAATTAGCTACAAATCTAAGTTCCATCTTCTCAAGGTGGGTTTCGATCTTCTACTGGTCCAACAGCTTTATAAGTGGGTCTACCACATTATTTGTGGAGTCAACTCTCTTAACCTCGACGTATCCTTTCTCAAGGTAATCGTGGATGAGGTGGTATCGCCGCTCGATGTATTTAAATTTTTGATGAGACCTCGGCTCCTTAGCAAGGACTATGGCACCATTATTATCGTAGTATAGAGGAATGGCATCTGATGGCATCACTCCGATCTCTACGGTGAACTTCTTATACCAAAATGCCTCCTTCGTAGCTTCTGACGTAGCGATATATTCTGCTTCCATGGTGGAATCTGCTATTACTGTCTATTTGAAACTCTTCCAACTGACAGCACCATCATTACACATAAATAGATTCCCAGATGTCGACTTTCAATCATCTATATCGAACATAAAATTCGAGTCTGTATACCCTTGGACTTTGAATTCTCCATTACCAAAAATCAAGAACAAATCCTTAGTTCTTCTTAAGTACTTAAGAATATATTTCATAGAAGTCCAATATTCTTCTCCTGGATTTGACTGATATCTGCTTGTGATACTCACAGCATGGGCTATATCAGGTCATGTACATAACATGGCATACATGAGACTCCCTATTGCAGAAGCATAAGGGATCCTGCTCATGCATTCAATCTCCTCTAGTGTGTTGGGATATATTTTCTTGGAGAGATGAATGCCATGTCTGAAGGGTTCCAAACCCCTCTTGGAGTTTTTCATGCTAAACCTCTTTAGCTCTTCCTCTATGTACATCTTCTATGAAAGATCTAGCATCCTATTCGATCTATCTCTATAGACTTTGATTCCAAGAATGAAGGATACTTTTCCTAGGTCTTTCATGGAGAATTCTTTAGATAATCACATTTTAACTATGGTCAATATGAAAATATCATTCTCAATAAGGAGGATATCATCCACGTGCAGTACGAGAAAGATAATAGCACTCCCACTGATCTTTTTGAAAATACATGATTTCTCTTCATTCTTGATGAAACCAAATAATTTGATCATATCATTAAAATGAGTATTCCAGCTTTGAGATGCTTGCTTAAGTCTATATATGGATCTTTGCAGCTTGCAAACTTTGTGATTAGTATCACTGGATGAGAAACCTAGCGGCTGTTCCATATAGATATCTTCCTCAAGATATCCATTTAAGAATATTGTTTTCACGTCCATTTGCCATATTTTATAATTGAAATAGGCTGTAATAGCAAGCAATATGCGAATGGATTTAAGCATGGTTACTGCCAAAAAGATATTCTGATAGTCAATAACTTTGCACTGACTATAATCTTTTACCACTAATCTAGCTTTGAATGTCTCTACATTCTCAACTACACCAATCTTTCTCCTATAGATCCATTTACACCCAATAGGTACTATACCTTCTGGTGGATCTATCAAGGTCCAGACTTGGTTTGAGTATATCGAGTCAATTTTTGACTTCATTGCCTCTAACCATTTCTCAGAGTCGATATCTAATATCACCTCGTTATAGATTTTGGGATCATCACCATGAACTCCATTACCTACGAGGAATATTTTCTCTGCTTCCTTTGAAATAGTACCAAGTATCCTTCAGAGGGATGGAAAACCCTTTTCGATCTTCGAGGTGAAGGAGGTAGTGATTGTATTGGCTCAACCTAATTTGATTCCAAAGGGTCCTTAGCTCTTTGCTCTTGGGAGACATTCTCCTCTAGCTTGATCTACTTTTCAATGCTGCCATTTTGAATAAACTAATTTTCAAGAAAGATGGCATGTCGACTCATAATCACATTATGATCTTCTAGAATGTAGAAATAATATCCTAATGACTCTTTAGAATATCCTATGAATCGAGCTCTAAAGGATCTATAGTCTAACTTGTCCGCTTGTTGTCTTTTGACATGAGCCGGACAATCCCAAATTCTGAGATGACTCAGACTTGATTTCTTACCATGCCATATCTCATACGGTGTGGTAGGAATGATTTTAGAAGGAACTCTATTCAATAAATATATAGCAATTAACAAACTATGTCCCCAAAAAAATTAGGGAGGTCTGTGAAGCTCATCATGGATCAGACCATATCGAATAGGATCTGGTTTCTCCATTTTGAAATTCCATTGAGTTGAGGTACTCCAGGTGGAGTCCATTGAGAGACTATGTCATTCTACTTGAGATAGTCCAAAAATTTTCGACTAAGGTATTCATCTCCTCTATCTGATCGAAAAATCTTAATAGATTTTCTAATTTGCTTTTCTACTTCACGTCTAAATTCTTTAAACCTTTCAAAGGCTTCAGACTTGTGTCTCATAAGATACCCATACCGAGACAAATCATCAGTGAAGGTTATGAAGTAGACAAAATTGCCTCTAGCTGGCACATCAAATGGACTGCACACATCAGTATGTACTAGGGCAAGTAAATCCGTGGCCCTTTTTTCATGTCCCATAAAAGGAAGTTTAGTCATTTTGCCATGAAGACATGATTCATAAATTGAATATGACTCAAAAGTCAATGGACTCAATAGTCCAATTTTCTCTAATTTGTTAATCCTATCTTCTGCTATATGACCTAGTCTAAGGTGCCATAGATACCTATCGTTTGGACTATCCCTGGGTTATTTTGATTTTATGGCATTCATATTTTGCTCGATATTAAAAATAGATACATCAATATGTAACTAGTAAATACCGTTAATAAGGAAACCACTTGCAATTTTATTTCTTTCATAAAGAATGTTACAATGGTTCTTAAGAAAACTAATTACATAGCCTTCTTGTGCTAAATATGAAATAGAAATCAAATTCCTGCTTGCTGTAGGCACATAATAATAATTCCTAAGTACTAAATCTAAACCAGATGATAGTCGAGGAGGTTAGGTTCCTATGGCCATAGCAGCAACCCTTGCTCCATTTCCAATGCATAGGATCATCTCACAATCCCTTAGCCTCCTGCTATCCTTAAGATCCTACATGGAAGTGCACAAATGAGCACTAGAACCAGAGTCAAGCATCCAACTGGATGTAAAAGAAACTGTAAGGTTAGATTCAATAATGAGCATACCTCCAGAAGGACCTGCCTTCTTCTTATTCTTCAGGGTGGCTAGGTATGAAGGGTAGTTCCACTTTCAATGATCGTCAATGTTGCAATGAAAATATTTTTCTTTGTCAGTGGCCTTCTTCTTCATCTCTACCTTTTTTTTCTTTCCTCCTTCCACTTTCTGCCTTTTCACAGACTTCTTCTTTTCAAAAGACTTTCTCTTGGAAGAAGTCCGTTCCATAGTAAATACTGAGACTTTAGAATCTTTCATTGAAAGCTCAGTAGTAACCAGCATGTTCATAAACTCGACCAGAGTATTTTTAAATTTATGCATATGGTAGTTCATGATGAACTGCCCACATGCATTAGTCAAGGATTGCAGAAATATATCATTCTACAGATTCAGGTCTAACTTCACTCCGAGTTTCTCAAGCTCTTCCAAGTCCTTGATCATCATCAGATAATGATCTTGGACTAACTGCCCATCATGCATTTTAGCCTTGAATAGTCATTTAGTGACCTGATATTTGGATGCACGACTTTATTCACCAAACATCTCTTGCAGGTGAGCCAACATTTCGTGGGCAGTCTTGATATCTTCATGTTGGCACTGAAGCTCATCAGATATCGAGCCCAACATGTAGTATCTAGCTTTGTTATCTTCGTCCATCAACTTGTTAAGAGACGCTCTCTGTTCAATGGATGGACGAACTGGTAAGGTGGGGGGATCCTGATCCAATACATGAGTTAACTTCTCAAAATCCAAAATAATTTTGAAGTTTTAGAGCTTGTCCTTGTAATTGGATCCGATCAGTCTATGGGTGTTCAGGATACATGCTAGTGGGTTGTATGCAGACATTTTATTTTTCCTAGAGAGAGTCAAAGTTTTTAGTTAGATATTATAATTAAGACTTGATCAATTTATTTAGAAGTTTAATTTTTAAATAAATTAGCTTCCACTATTTTCTCGGATCCCTACACTCCCTCTGTAGAGATGTGAAAATCTCCACGATTATAGATTTCTAATGGATGGTGTAGTCCCACCAACTGACTCATCACCTCACCTAACAGTTATTGGTGATGGGTTAGCCAATGAGGGGATAACTCTTGTCCAATGATTCTCTAATCATGGTGCACCCAAACTTGGTCTCTAATTAATGAATCTCACCATGCCTTGAATATTGATCTACTCCTTAGTTAAGTCAGACCCACCATTTGCATGGATTAGATTTCTAATTGGGTCTCTCACCATATCCAAAATATTGAGCCCAATTTATCCTCCAGCCTATAGCATCTAATGCCTAGTAGACATGGTTGCATTTTTTCGATGCAACTGAACCACTATGATCAGTCGAGAATAATCAACCCCAAAAATGGCCCACATATCTACAATGATGGAAGACCTTAGACTTAATCTTTTCTTAGGAAGATTTGATTTAGGTCTCTTTAAACTTGACTTACAATAACCATAACAATTATGACTAACCTAGTGGCATGGGTTAGCTCGGATTGTTAACCACCTTAGATCAGGACTGGGTCGACAAATATGGCTAAGTAAGTGAGATCGGTGGAAGGGATATGCCATTAACTTGATAAGAATGCATTTGAGTCGAGTAGCTTCTAATTAAAAATCAGTCGATCGTATCTGCCAGACTTACCTTAGACACTAAATTGTTGAGCCAGAACCAATCAGGTTAGTCTACAATCCAGACACTAACCACTGAGCCTAATTAGGTCTTAACTTGGTTGATCACTCATGTGATTCGATCTTGATCCAGACTTAATCCTATTAGGCTGGTAAGCACTCTTAATCCCATCTAACTAACTCTTGATTCAGTTTGATCAACCACTAGACCTAATTGAGCTACCCAAGTCCGAACCTAATTTTATGAATATGTCTTAAATCTGAAAATTCATAATTTTTAGATTTAACATATTTCATAATTTTAATTCTTAATTAAGTTTAGGGTTCATAAACAAAATATGTAAATAAAATTCCAAGATTTCAGGATCTAGGATTTTGTAGAAAATAAGTTTTAGATTTTTGATTAAGGATGAATGCGCAGTACCCCTACACATCATAAGAACACCCCATCGAATGGGATGAGAGGATATTTAAATTCTACTTTATTCTTATGATCGGACGGCCAAGGAAAATACCTTAATCAGAAATATGAAAACTACAAAACTAGTTAGATCTACATCATATATCTCATATATAAAAATTGATCTAACTATAAACATGTTTTGCATACATCTTCATGTATCATATCATGCATGTTTTTAGATTTAAATTATCTCATAATCATCTAAAAAATCAAATTTAAATTGATCATATCAAATTAAAATCTATTCTAGATAATTATGTGGAACTATTCTACAACTAATCTAAACATGCATTTATCATATCTCATATGAACAAAAATTAAATAACTTTATTTTTTATTTTTAGATCATATTATAATATTTATAATATCAAAAAATAATAAATAAATAGATTTAAAAATTATAAATTAATCAAATTAAATTATGATCATGCTAGACTATACGTAGAATAATTCTATTCTAGAACTAGTCTTGCATCTTGTACAACTTAGATCTAAATTATTTAATTTTTTTAATTTTTTTGATTTTAGATCTAATCATATATCATGTAAAATTTAAAATCATCTAATTATTAGATCAAAATTAAAATAAAATTAGATCTAATAAAAAATGCAACCTGGCTCTGATACTAGTTGAAGAAAAAACCTAGTTTTCCGTATTAGGTTCATTCAGATCTAATTGGATTAAGAGAGATATTTCAAAAATATTTCTCTTAGATCTAGATGAGATATGAGACTTTTTAGATCTGATATTATTGATCTAATAAAATAAAATAAAATAAAATATAAACTAAATCTAATTTAATTTACCTTATTAAGGGTAATCTGATTATCCTATGATGATCCTGATATTTGCCTGAGGTTCTGGATCTAGCCACGCAAGTATCTGGCCTCTACCGATATCTACTCAGGTAGGATCTAGGGATCTTCTTCTTCTTTATCATTTCTCCAAAAATTAGATCTGGATCTGATTTTGAAGATCTTCAAAACTCCTTTCGAAGATGTGAGTTGTCTCTTGCAGCAGTGCTGCCTTCTTCCTTTTTTTGTCATCTTTCTCTTGCTTGGATCGCACCAAACTGAAGCCCAAAAATTCTTGGGCATGGGTAGGAGAGAGAAGACCTAAAGATGGCATGAAGGAGGGAGAGGGACAGCATTGTAGCATGGGCAATGGATCAAGCTTCTTAGATCTTGGCGTAGATAGGGTTTTTTATAGACCCTATTGCACCATGCAGTGCCACATCATCCCAACCAATCACGGCCTTTTGTGCAATTAGATCTAAATTTGATTGATCATCTAAATCATTCTAATTACTCTCAAAATCCACCAATGACACCAAGCAGCATATGGTGGCAACCCATCAGAACTGAAAATGAACCTCTCGATGCAATTACCTGGGTGATTAAGTTCTTCTATCTTGAGCCCCAACAGGATTAGGATTAAGGTAATCTCGTCAAATCCTAATATCCATCATATGATTAATCATTCGATTCAAGTCCAATGTGAAAATCTTATTAGAAACTTTTTCTATTATTTCACTCTGCCATGGCCATGGACTTATGGACTTGATTCTCATGATCATCATAGGGCTTCTCCTCATCTACCGAGGTAGATAGATTTTCTATTGGTGCAATCTAATTTCTACAATGAACATGCTATAGCCAACATACACCTCAGGATTTTGAATGGCTAGAAGATCAAGTCATGGTTAGTCAAACTATAACACCCTCAAGGTAAATTGTTGATGCACCTCAAGTCAAAGAACCAGACACACAACTACAGCTTCAAGCCAGTCATCGATGAGAAGGTAGACTTCCTAATGATTGCTCGAGGTGGTCATGCTCAGTACCCTCATTCTCTAATGAGTACCAGTACTCTCGCTCTGGTATCTCTACATCGTAGACTCAAAACTCATCTACTATGAAGAAGCGATTGTACACCAACCTTCTAGATCAATCACCATCCTCATGATGATCCTACGATCATGAGGATTTTATGAGTTAATAATAAAAATTCATGTCTTAAATTTTCAACTCTTAAAAATAAGAACTATCATTGCCATTAACTCAAAGGATGTATCATAGATACTAAATACACATTATGATAGAAAATAACCCATTTTATTATTTATAGTCAAAATTATAATTTTGCCCTTAGAAGTGTATAATAAGTGTCAGTCAATTCTAGCTTCTAGGGCACACATATCTAACACTCAGCTGGTCACAGCGGTTTAGTTGCACCAGGAAGATGCAACCATATCTATTAGGCATTGGATGCTATGGGCTAGAGGATGGATTGGGCTCAATATTTTGGATGCGGTGAGAGACCCAATTAGAAATCCAATCTATGCAAATGGTGGGTCTAACTTAACTAAGGAGTGGATCAATATTTCGGACACGATGAGATTTATGAATTAGAGACCAAGTCTGGGTGCACCATGATTAGAGAATCATTGGACAAGAGTTGTTCGCTCATTGACTAACCCATCACCAATAACTATTAGGTGAGGTGATGAGTCAGTTGGTGGGAATGCACCACCTATTAGAAATCAATAATCATGAAGATTTTTGCATCTCTACAGAGGAAGTGTAGGGATCCGAGAAAATAGTGGGAGCTAATTTGTTTAAAAATAAAACTCCTAAATAAATTGGTCAAGTCTTAATTACAAAATCTACTTAGAAACTTTGACTCTCTATAGCAAAAAGAAAAATGTCTGCCTCTAACCCACTAGCCCGTATCCTGGACACCCATAGACTGACCGAACCCAATTACAAGGATTGGCTCTAGAATTTCAAAATTATTTTGGATTTTGAGAAGTTGACTCATGTATTGGATCAAGATTTTCTCAACTTATCAGCTCGTTCGTCCACTGAACAGAGAGTATCTCTTGACAAGTGGATGGATGAAGATAATAAGATCGGATACTATATGTTGGGCTCGATGTCTGATGAGCTTCAACATTAACATGAAGATATCAAAACTGCCCACCAAATATTGGCTCACCTACAAGAGTTGTTTGATGAACAGAGTCGCACAGCCAAATATCAGATCACTAAATGATTGTTTAAGGCTAAAATGCATGATGGACAGTCAGTCCAAGATCATTGTCTCATGATGATCAAGGATTTGGAAGAGCTTAAGAAGCTTGGAGTGAAGTTAGATCAGGATTTACAGAATGATATAATTATGTAATCCTTAACTGATGCATATGGATAATTCATCATGAACTATCATATGCATAAACTTTAGAATACTCTAGCCGAGCTTATGAATATGCTGGTTACTCCTGAGCTTTCTATGAAAGGCTCTAAAGGCTCAGTACTTACAATGGAACAGACTTCTTCTAAGAAAAAAGTCTTTTGAAAAGAAAAAGAAGTCTATGAAAAAGCAAAAGATGCAAGGTGGAAAGAAAAAGAAGGCAGAGCCGAAGAAGAAGGCTGCTGACAAAGAAAAGTATTTTCATTGTAATACTGACTGCTATTGAAAGTGAAACTGGCCTACATACCTGGCCACTCGAAAGAATAAGAAGGAGATAGGTCCTTCTGAAGGTATGCTTGTTATTGAATCTAACCTTATGGTTTCTTCTACATCCAGTTGGATGCTTGACTCTAGTTCTAGTGCTCATTTGTGCACTTCCATGCATGATCTTGAGGATAGCAGGAGGCTGAGGGATGGTGAGATGATCCTACGCATCGAAAATAAAGCAAGGATTGCTGCTGTGGTCGTGGGAACCTATCCTCTTTGACTATTGTCTGGCTTAGATTTTGTACTTAAGAATTGTTATTATGTGCCTGCTCCAAGCAGAAATTTGATTTCTGTTTCATGTTTAGCACAAGAAGGCTATGTGATTAGTTTTCTTAAGGACCATTGTAATATTCTTTATGAAAGAAATAAAATTGCAAATGGTTTTCTTATTAACAATCTCTACCAGTTACATATTGATGTATCTGTCTTTAATATCGAGCAAAATATGAATGCCATAAGATCAAAATGACCCAAGGATAGTCCAAATGATAGGTATCTATGGCACATAAGGCTAGATCATATAGCAGAAGATAGGATAAACAAATTGAAGAAAATCGGGCTATTGAGTCCGTTGACTTTCGAGTCATATCCAATTTATGAATTATGTCTTCATGGCAAAATGACTAAGCTCTCTTTTGTAGGACATGGAAAAAGGGCCACAGATCTACTTGCCCTAGTACATAATAATGTGTGCAGCCCATTAGATGTGTCGGCTAGAGGCAACTTTGTCTACTTCATAATCTTTACCGATGATTTATCTCGGTATGGGTATGTGTATCTTATGAGATACAAATCTGAAGCCTTTGAAAAGTTTAAAGAATTCAGACATGAAGTGGAAAAGCAAACTGAAAGATCCATTAAGGTTCTTTGATTAGATCGAGGAGGTGAATACCTTAGTTGAAAATTTCTAGACTATCTCAAGCAATATGGCATAGTCTCTTAATGGACTCCATCTAAAACACCTCAACTCAATGGGGTTTCAAAATGGAGGAACCGAACCCTATTAGATATAGTTCGATCCATGATGAGCTTCACAGACCTCCCTGATTTTCTTTGGAGAAATAGTCTATTAACTACTATATATTTACTAAATAGAGTTTCCTCTAAAACCATTTTTACCATACCATATGAGATATGGCATGGTAAGAAACCACATCTGAGTCATCTCAGAATTTGGGATTGTCTGGCTCACGTCAAAACACAACAAGCGGATAAGTTAGACTATAGATCCTTTAGAGCTTGATTTATAGGATATCCTAAAGAGTCATTAGGATATTATTTCTACATTCCAGAAGACCACAATGTGATTATGAGTCAGCATGCCATCTTTCTTAAAAAATAGTTTATTCAAGATTGTGGCATTGGAAAGCAGATCAAACTCGAGGAGAAAATCTCACAAGAGCAATGAGCTAAGGACCCTATAAAACCAAATCAGGTTGAGTCAATACAATCACTACCTCCTCTACCTCATAGATCGAAAAGGGTTTTCCATCCCCATAAGAGGTACCTAGGTACTATTTTAGAGGAAGTAGAGAAAATGTTCCTCGTTGGTAATGGGGTTCATGGTGATGATCCCAAAACCTATGATGAGGTGATATCGGATATTGACTCTGAGAAATGGTTAGAGGCAATGAAGTCAAAAATTGATTCAATGCACTCAAACCAAGTCTGGACCTTGGTAGATCCACCTGAAGGTATAGTACCTATTGGGTGTAAATGGATCTACAAGAGAAAGATTGGTGCAGATGAAAATGTGGAGACATTCAAAGCTAGATTAATGGCAAAAGGATATAGTCAGTGCAAAGGAATTGACTATCAGGATACCATTTTGCCATTAGCATGCTAAAATTTATCCGCACATTGCTTGCTGTTGCAGTCTATTTTGATTATGAAATATGACAAATGGATGTAAAAATGCATTCTTAAATGGATACCTTGAGGAAGATATCTATATGAAACAGCCACTAGATTTCACATCCAGTGATGTTGATCATAAAGTATGCAAGTTGCAAAGGTCCATATATGGACTTAAGCAAGCATCTTGATGCTGGAATACTCATTTTAATGATGTGATCAAATTGTTTGATTTTATCAAGAATGAGGAGGAACCATGTATTTTCAAAAAGTTCAATGGGAGTGCTATTGTCTTCATCGTATTATACATGGATGATATCCTCCTTATTGGGAATGATATTTTCATGTTGACCATAGTTAAAATGTGGTTATCTAAAGAATTCTCCATGAAAGACCTAGGAGAAGCATCTTCCATTCTAGGAATTAAGGTCTATAGAGATAGACCAAATAGGATGCTAGGTCTTTCATAGAAGATGTACATAGAGGAAGTGCTAAAGAGGTTTAGCATGGAAAACTCCAAGAGGGGATTGGTACCCCTAAGACATGGCATTCAACTCTCCAAAAAAATGTGTCCCAACACACCTGAGGAGATTGAACGCATGAGTAAGATCCCTTATGCTTCAACAATAGGGAGCCTCATGTATGCCATGTTATGTGCATGACCTGATATAGCCCACACTATCAGTGTCATGAGCAGATATCAATTGAATCCAGGTGAAGAATACTGGATTTCTATGAAATGTATCCTTGAATACTTTAGAAGAACTAAGGATATGATGTTGGTTTTTGGTAATGGAGAACTCCAACTCTAGGGGTATACAAACTTAAATTTTATGTTCAATATAGATGATCGAAAGTCGACATCTAGGAGTCTGTTTGTGTGTAATGGTGGTGTTGTCAGTTGGAAGAGTTTCAAGCAGATAGTGATAGCAGATTCTACCATGGAAGCAGAGTACATCACTGCATCAAAAGCTGCGAAGGAGGCATTCTAGTACAAGAAGTTCACCATAGAGATTAGAGTGATGCCATTGGATGCCATTCCTCTATATTGCTTCAATAATGGCGCCATAGTCCTTGCTAAGGAGCTGAGATCTCACCAAAAATTCAAGCACATCGAGCAGCGATACCACCTCATCCGCGATTACCTTGAGAAAGGTTATGTCAAGGTCAAGAGAGTTGACTCCATAGATAATATGGCAGATCCACTTACAAAGTCGTTGGGCTAGTAGAAGATCAAAGCCCACCTTAAGAAGATGGGACTTAGATTTATAGCCAATTGAATTTAGGTTAAGTGGGAGTTTGTTAGATATGTGTGTCCTAGAAGTTAGATTAGCTGACACTTATAATACAATTCTAAGGATAAAATTATAATTTTGACTATAAATAATAAAATAGATTATTTTCTATCATAGTGTGTATTTTGAAAGTATCAGTGATACATCCCTTGAGTTAATGGTAATGATAGTTCATATTTTCAAGAGTTGAAAATTTAAGACATGAATTTTCATTATTAACTCATAAAATGCTTCCGATCGTAGGATCATCATGAGGATGGTGATTGATCTGAAAGGTTGATGTTCGATCGCTTCTTTTGGATAGATGAGCCTTGAGTCTATGGTGTAGAGACACTGGAGCGAGAGTATAAGTACTCGTTAGTGAATGAGGGCACTGAGCGTGACCATCTCGAGTAGTCATGAGAAAGTCTTCCTTCTTGTTGATGACTGGCTCGAAGCTGCAGTGGTCTGTCTGATTTTTTGACCTGAGGTGTATCGATAGTTCACCCTGAGGGTGTTATAGTTTGACTACACCATAACTCAATCTTCTAGCCATTCAAAATTTTGAGGTGTGTGTTGGCTATAGGATGTTCATTATAAGAATTGGATTGCACCAATAGGAAATCTATCTACCTCGGTAAATGAAAAGCAGCCCTATGATGATCATGAGAATCAAGTCCATAAGCCCATGGCCATGGCACAGTGAAATAATAGAAAGAGTTTCTACTATGGTTTTCACATTAGACTTGAATCGAATGATTAATTCATATGACGAAAATTAGGGTTTGATGAGATCACCTTAACCCTAATCCAGTCGGGGCTCAAGATAAAGGAACTTAATCACACAGACAACTGCACCAAAAGGTTCACTTTCAATTCTGATGGATTGCCACCTTATTTTGCTAGGTGTCACTGGTGGATTTTGGGAGCAATTAGAATGATTTGGATGATCGATCATACTAGTTGTCTGAATTAGAAAAGTTCTGATCCATCGGATGGTATTTTGTTGACGTCGATGATAGAGATCGTAACATATCCCATTACCATATGGAATTGAACCTAACTAGATCACACAAATAAGAGTTTGGATCTAGATGTCATTAATTAGACTAACCCAGTTCAATTGATTTGAATAAGATTCAATTAGGTTCAAGGATATCGTGCTAGCACCCAATTGAGCCAAATGTTCTCCTTCAATAATCATTAAAGTTTATCTCGACTGAGCCAAATATATTTGGGCTCATTTAGAAACCTTTACTTGATCTGACTGGAGCTCGTCCAGATCAGAAAAGGATTATCTTAATTTATGAGATAAATTTAAAATAATACTTACCATTTTTGGTCACCTGCTAAATCTTATTTTCGAATATTGGTCAAATGATGACCCTGGATACTTAGACATCTGCCCATATGTCATGCACCCATAGAAAAGTATCTGGGGACTTGTCCTCCTACTAAAATGTAGATAGAAAGAGGGTGCATGCCTAGGGAGGCGTGCACCCCATGAGGATAAAGTTGGAGTCCCATACAGATGGGACTCCCGAGTTGCTTCAGGGGATTAAACCGTGTGGCACCAAAAAGTCTTATTTGACCCAGTCTTGGCACCACCTTAGGAGGTTTCTAAGGGTTACTCATTTGATTGGATTAGATGATATCATCTCATCAATCAGATTTGAATCTGATTGCACAAAGGGTCATGATTGGTCGGGATGATGTGGCACTGCATGGTGCAATAGGGTCCATATAAACCTTATCTACGCCTAGAATTTAATGCTTCTACCTTTAGCCCATGCCACAAAGCCTCTCTCCCTCCTTCTCCATGCCACCCTTTGGTCCTCTCTCTCCTCTCCATGCCCAAGGGCTTTTGGGCACGAACAAGATGTGATCCAAGCAAGTGAAAGGTGCTAGGAAAGGAAGAAGGCAGCACTGCTGTAAGAGACAACAGCTGTTCTTCAAAAATAGTTTCGAATATCTTCAAGATCAGATCTAGATCTAATTTTTGAAGAATTGATTGAGAAGGAGAAGATCTCTAGATTCTATCCATGTGATACTGGTAGGCCAGGCACTTGCGTGGCTACATTCAGAACCTCAGACAAACATCGAAATCATCATTGGATAATTGGATTACCCAAAACAAAGGTATAATTAAATTAGATTTAATTTTTATTTTTATTATTAGATTAATAAGATCAGATTTTATGAGTCTCAGATCTTATTAGGATCTTAGAAAAAAAATTTTAAAATATCTTTTTTGGTCCAATCAGATCTGAATAAATCTGACCCAAAAAATAAGGCATTTTCCTTCAACTGGTATCAGAGCTAAGTTCCATAATTCATTAGATCTAATTTTAATATATTTTTAATCTAATAATTAGATGATTTTAGATGTCACATTAGATGTGATTAGATCTAAAATAAAAAAATTAAAAATTAAATAATCTAGATCTAAGATGTATGAGATGCATGACTAGACTAGGAATAAAATTATTCTATGTGTAGTCTAGCATAATCATAATTTTAATTTGATTAATTATAATTTTTAGATCTATTTATTTACTATTTTTTGATATTATAAATATTATAATTAAATCTAAAAAATAGAAAATAAATTTATTTAATTTGTTCATATGAGATATGATAGATGCATGTTTAGACTAGTTGTAGAATAGTTCTACAAAGTTATCTAGAATAAATTTTAATTTGATATGATTAAATTTAAATCATATTTTTTTGATGTTTATGAGATAATTTAGATCTGAAAATATGCATGATATGATACATGAGATGTATGCAAAATATATTTTTAGTTAGATTAATTTTTTATATATGTGATATATGATGTAGATCTAACTAGTTTTGTAGATTTATCATGTTTCTGATTAAGGCATTTTTCTTAGCCATCCGATCATAAGAATGAAGTAAGATTTAAAGGCCCTCTCCTCCAATTCGATGGGGTGTTCTTATAGTGTGTAGGGGTGCTGCGCATTCGTTCTTAATCAGAAATCAAAAACTTATTTTCTGTAAAATTCTAGATCCTGAAATCCTAGAATTTTATATACATGTTTTGTTTATGAATCCTAAACTTAATTAAGAATTAAGATTATAAAATATATTAAATCTAAAATTAAAAATTTTTAGATCTAAGACATATTCATAAAATTGAGTTCGGACTTGGGTAGCTCAATTAGGTCTAGCGGTTGATCAAACCAAATCAAGAGTTGGTTAGATGGGATCAAGAGTACTTAAATTGACCAGCTTAATAGGATTAAGTCTGGATCAAGGTCGAGTCACATGAGTGATAGATCAAGTTAAGATCCAATTAGGCTCAGTGGTTAGAGTCTAGATTGTAGGCTAACTCGATTGGTTCTAACTCAACAATTTGGTATCTAAGGTAAGTTTGGCAGATACGACTGATTGATTTTTAATTAGGAGCTACTCGACTCGAATACGTTCTTGTCGAGTTAATGGCATATCCCTTCCATCGATCTCACTTACCTGGCCATATTTGTTGGCTCAGTCCTGATCTAAGGTGGCTAATAATCCAAGCTGACCCATGCCACTAGGTTAGTCATAATGGTTATGGCTATGTCAAGTCAAGTTTAAAGAGATCTAAATCAAATCTTCCTAAGAAAAGATTAAGTCTAAGGTCTTCTATCATTATAGATGTGCGGGCCCTTTTTGAGGTTGATTATTCTCGACTGGTCACAATGGTTCAGTTGCATCGGAAAGATGCAACCATATCTATTAGGCATTGGATGCTATAGGCTAGAGGATTGATTGGGTTCAATATTCTGGATACGGTGAGAGATCCAATTATAAATTCAATCTGTGCAAATGGTGGGTCTAACTTAACTAAAGAGTGGATCAATATTTCGGGCATGGTGAGATTCATGAATTAGAGACCAAGTCTAGGTGCACCATGATTAGAGAATCATTGGACAAGACTTGTTCACTCATTGACTAACCCATCATTAATAACTGTTAGGTGAGGTGATGAGTTAGTTGGTGGGACTACACCACTCATTAAAAATCAATAATCATGAAGATTTTCACATCTCTACAGAGGGAGTGTAGGGATCTAAGAAAATAGTGGAAGCTAATTTATTTAAAAATCAAGCTTCTAAATAAATTAGTCAAGTCTTAATTATAAAATCTAATTATAAACTTTGACTCTCTACAGCAAAAAAGAAAATGTCTGCCTCCAACCTACTAGCCCATATCCTGGACACCCATAGACTGACCAGATCCAATTACAAGGATTGGCTCCGAAACTTCAAAATCATTTTGGGTTTCGAGAAGTTGACTCATGTATTGGACCAGGATTTCTCCAACTTACCAGCTCATCCATCCAATGAACAGAAAGCGTCTCTTGACAAGTTGATGGATGAAGATAATAAGTACAGATACTACATGTTGGGCTCGATGTCTAATAAGCTTCAGTGCCAACATAAAGATATCAAGACTGCTTGTCAAATGTTGGCTCACCTACAAGAGTTGTTTGGTGTACAGAGTCGCACAGCCAAATATCAGATCACTAAACGACTGTTTAAGACTAAAATGCATGACGGACAGTCAGTTCAAGATTATTATTTGATGATGATCAAGAACTTAGAAGAGCTTGAGAAGCTCAGAGTGAAGTTAGACCAGGATCTGCAGAATGATATAATTCTGCAATCCTTGACTGATGCATATAGGCAATTCATCATGAACTACCATATGCATAAACTTCAAATTACTCTGGCCGAGCTTATGAATATGCTAGTTACTGCTGAGCTTTCTATGAAAAGCTCTAAAGGCTCAGTACTTACTATGGAATAGACTTCTTCTAAGAGAAAGTCTTTTGGAAAGAAGAAGTCTGTAAAAAAGCAAAAGATGGAAGGTGGAAAGAAAAAGAAGGCAGAGCTGAAGAAGAAGGCCGTTGATAAAAGAAAGTATTTCCATTGTAATACTGATGGCCACTGAAAGTGGAACTGCCCTACATACCTAGCGACCTTGAAGAATAAGAAGGAAGAGGGCGCATGCCTCCCAAGAGTCCCATACAGATGGGACTCCAGGGTTGCTTCAGGGGATTAAACTGTGTGGTGCCAAAAGTCTTGTTTGACCTAGTCTTGGTGCCACCTTAGAAGGTTTTTGAGGATCTCTCATCTAATTAGATCAGGTGATGTCATCACACCAATCAGATTTAAATCTGATTGCACAAAGAGCTATGATTGGCCGGGATGATGTGGCACTTCATGGCACAGCAAGGTCTATATAAACCCTATCTACGCCTAGAATTTCATGCTTCTGCCTTTAGCCCATGCCACAAAGACTCTCTCCCTCCTTCTCCATGCCACCCTCTAGTCCTCTCTCTCCTCTCTATGCTCAAGGGCTTTTGGGAATGAACAAGGTGCGATCCAAGCAAGTGAAAGGCGCTAGGAAAGGAAGAAGGCAGCACTGCTGCAAGAGACAATGGTTGTTCTTTAAAAGCAATTTTGAAGACCTTCAAGATTAGATCTAGATCTGATTTTTTGAGGATTGATTAAGAAAGAGAAGATCTCTAGATTCTATCTGAATGGATACCATTAGAGGCCAAGCACTTGTGTGGCTACATCTAGAATCTCAAGCAAACATCAGGATCATCATAGGATAATTGGATTACCCAAAACAAAGATATAATTAAATTAGATTTTATTTTTATTTTTATTTTTATTATCAGATCAATAAGATCAGATCTGACGAGTCTCAGATCTAATTAGAATCTTAGAGGAAAAATTTTTGAAATATGCCTTTTGATCTAATCAGATCTAAATGAACCTGATCCAAAAAATAAGGCTTTTTCCTTCACTTTTGATCCTTCAAAATTCATCTCTGTTTGATCTCTTTCACTACTACAAAAAGAGCCTACGACAGTACATATTTTGGCAGCAATTTTTGAAACTACTATAATAGAGTCTACGACAGTGGTTACAAGAAACCACTGCTATAGGATTGACCTATGGCAGCAGTTACAAGAAACCACTGCCATAGGTAGGACTGACCTATGACAGCGATTATAAGAAACCGTTGCCATAGGCCAACCTATGGCAGTGGATTCTTGTAACTGTTGTCATAAGTTTGACCTATAGTAGTGGTTAGGAAAACTGCTACCATAGGTCGGACCTATAGCAGTGGTTAGCAGGTCGGACCTATAGCAGCAGTTTCTTGTAACCACTGCTATAAGTCGATCTATGGCAATAGTTATTTATAACCACTGCCATATATTTATTTATTTATTTTTAAATATTATATAATTTTAAAATTTAATATCCAACTTCATCATTCATTATCTAAATAATTATTATTAGAATATCATCACAAAAGATCACCTTGATCTGATGGTCTTAGCTTCATCGATCAGAAAAATTTGATTTCAATGACCACGAACGACAATGCGATGATCTGATAGATAGAGACCTCCGATGAATCCAAAAATCTACAACAATGATCTTGATTATATTTATAGTGTACTATCAAAATTTTACTTCAATCAAATATCGTTATCTTGGTCAATTTAGTATAGGTTAATTTCGACCGTTAAATGATAAATGAGTGATCAAAGGACCAGACGGTGTCCGATTATGAGATAATTTTTTTATAAATGATCTTGGCTACTATTTTAATCATTTTTTGTGATGGTGATTATAAAATTCAACTCGTGAGACTAAAAATGATCTAAAACTATGCATCGTCTGATAACCATTCTTAAACTTCTTTGGTTGTTATGCTCGTGCTTTTGCTATATCTGCTTAACATAAACAATTCATACGAAAATGATTTAAATTTTATGACCATCATCATATAAAATGATTAAAATTATAGCAAAGGTCATTTAACTAAAAAATTATCTCGTAATCAGACATCATTTAGCCCTTTGATCGCTTGGTTCTAATTTAATGGTCGAAATCATTCCATACTAAATTGACCACGATAATGATATTCGATTGAAGTAAAACTTTGATAGTACGCTATAAATATTATCGACATCATCGTTGCAAATTTTTGGATCGATTGGAGGTCTTCATCTATCATATCATTGCATCGTTGTTCATGATCATCAAAATTAAATTTTTTTGATCGATGAAGCTAGGGCCATCGGATCGAGTTGATCTTTTATGATGACATTCTAATGATAATTATTTAGATAATGAATAATGAAGATGAACATTAAATTTTAAAATTAAATAATATTTAGAGAAAAAATAAAAAAAATTATTTTCAACCTATGGCAGTGGTTACTGAAAATTACTGCTATAGATCTATGGCAGTGGTTAGAAAATCACTGCCATAGATCTATTGTAGCAGGTTCCAGTAACTGCTGCCATAGGTTAGGTTAAAAAATTTTAAATTTTTCTTCCCTCCCATGCTCTCTCTCTCTCTCCCCTCTACTGCATCACTAGTGAGACACCACCCAAGTCCTTCCCCTCTAGCTGGTGCCGCCCCTCATTCCCCCTCGAACGGCCCCACCTCTCGATGCCCTCTCCTCCCCCTTCATCTCCCCATCCCCGACAGCCACCGCCCCTTGCCCGTGCCATGCCACCCCCCTCCCGCTCGTCCCCTGCGCACCGACCCCTCCCCGGCGTGTTTCGCCCACCCCCAGCCCATCCAACCGCCGCCCTCCCCCCCTATGCTGCCCTTCCATCTCCGACCGTTCGCCTGCCATACTCTCCATCCCCAATCGCCACCATCCCTGCCCTCCCCATTCCCTGGCCGCCACCCCCTACCGTCCTCGGGTCGCCATCCCCTGCCTTCCCATCCTCGGTTGCTGCCACCCACCCCCTGCCCTCCTCATCCATAGTCGCCACTTCCCTCCCCATCTGGCCGTCGTGCCCCTGCCCTGCCATCCCCGGCCGCCGCCTGCCCTCCCCATCCTCGGTGCACCTCCTGCCCTCCCCATCCTCGGTCGCCCACCTCCTGTTCCAATCTCGGCGCTACCGCCTTACCCCTCTGCCCTCCCCATCCCTAACTTGCCCGCCCTGCCCTCCCTATCCTTGACCGCCCCACCCCTTGCCCCCTCATCCCCTGGCCTCCCCATTACGGCGCCCTTCGGGCCCCCTCTCCCCTCTCTCTCTTTTCTCTTTTTTTTTCTCTATCTTCTCTCTCTATCTTACTATCTTGCTCTTGTTTTGCAGGTTACCTCTAGCACCGTCGTCTTCCTCTAGCACCATTATCGACGACCCTCGAAGCTATCGGTGCGACCCCTCTCTATAGCCATAGGTATAATTTTTATTTTAATTTCATAGTATTATTTATTAATTACTGGATTAGATCTTTCAATGGTCGGGTTTGGATCAAAATCTGAATATTCAAATTCAAATCCGATTTTAATTACTGATACCGAACCCGACCCAAATACCTGAGGGTCCATACTTGAAGTACCATACCATGCTGTGTTAGTAGGCCATGTCGTGCTTGTAGGTCATGCTGTGCCATGTCATGTCGATAGACTATGCCATGCCATGTCGTGTCATGCCATGTCGGTAGGCCATGATGTGCTGGTAGGCCATGTCGTGCCATCCGCTAAAAGAACCCCTGTCTTGTTGCTTTTGTTTATTGCATTGCATAGCGATAGATCCGTCAATTGATTAGTATATATAATCTTCAGCATCCATAAATTTATATGTAATTGTACGAATGGTACCTAGGCATATCTTTGATTATTGTTCAACATGTTATATTGGTTAATGTTCATTAACATTGCAGGTCACGATGGTACCAAAATGCCATCTAACTTTCATCCCTACCTTTCGATGGGTTACGTGGAGTTCAACATCTGAGGAGTAGTTGGAGCATACTCCATCCCCCTCTGCATCAGCTACTCAAAAACCTCCACCATCGGCATCTACTCCACCGACGGCATCTACTCCACCAGCATCTGAGCCTCTACCATCACCCACATCTCCGACACATGCTACTCCACTAGCATCTGAGTGTACATTTTTATTATATTATTTATTTATTTTTTATATAGTATTTATATGCTTATATATTTGCATAACATATTTTTATTATAGATTTATCATCTAGTCGGATATTTCGCGATCCCACACGTATGGTGCATATATAGAACCACCAGCATTAGGTGATGGTGCAGTATGATGCGGAGGGGAGGCCAGTAGGGAAGACCGCATGGGAGATGCATTCCTTTTTTGGAGTGCTTATGAGGTGGTCAGACATTATTCCTATAAAGCCCAGGGACTGGCGGTTGATGGATGATGCTATTAGGGATCGAGTGTGGGAGGAGATATGGGTAAGTGCATCTTAATTATATTTATGCATTTTACATGTTTACACTATGTTTGATTAAAATAATTTTGTAACTGACTTTTGATAACTTTGTGCAGAGGAGGTATGACTTCTCTGATCATGAGAGGGCTCGAGATGTCCAACTGAAGAAGATCGAGGAGTTATACTGGGCCTACAAGGTCAAGCTCCATAAAGGATGGCTCGAGCACTGACGAGATACTCTAGAGGAGCTTGTTCCTTGGATAAAGGACTGTCCTCTAAGTCAGTGAGAGAGGATGGCTACATATTGAAGGAGACAGAAGTTTGAGGTAAAATTACTAACTTTTAAATTTTTCAATATGCTTAAAATTATATTTAAATATTTTTTAAATATTTATTATTTATTTGAATATTTTTTAGGCTACTTTTCATCAGAACCAGGAGAATCGGATAGCCCAGGAGTATATGTACACTCTCGATCGTGAGTCTATGGCCAGTCGTGTGCATAGAGAGGTAATGAATTCTAAATCTTACTAGATAAATTAAATTGATATTTCTTTTCATATTTTTGATAAATTGATCCATTGTTATAGCTGATGAGAGATGGAGTGATGCCCAACCATAGCGAGATCTTTCGATCTAGCTATGCGGACAAGAAGGGCAAGCCGATGAACATCGCGATCAGGAGAATTTTTATAAGTATTAAATATATTAGTATATATGATTAGCATTATATCATTTCTTATAAAATTTTATTTAAATTTATAATTACAGGATCAGTTAGATGCACTCATGAGTGAGGGCCCAGATACCTCTAGCCCCCATGATCATCTATCTCAGATCTTGGGGCCTGAGCACTCTAGGAGGATCCGATGCAGGCTCGGACATATGTCGACCAGCTATTGGTCTGAGGCAAGCATCTCTTTACAAGCTTTCAGTGTTATTAGTCGAGAGGAGCCCGAGGAGGCATTAGCATGGGCAGATTATGCTACGATGTGGACAGATCAGGTTAAAGAGCATGCATCTCATCTAGAGGGTATCGTGAGAGATATGGTGTCGATGCACAGCACACATTTTCGAAGTGCCTTCACGAGCTTTGAGGATTTGTTGGCCCACATTCCAACTCCAGCTCCAGCTCCAGCTCTAGCTTCAGCTCGTGCTCCATCTCCCAGTGATGATGATGATGTAGATTTAAGAAACTTTTGATGTATTTTTTTTAAAAAATTATTATAACAAATTTTATTTAGTAATATAATTTTAGCATTTTAGAAATATTTTTATGTTTATAATATTTTTTTGTATTATATATCTTTACATTTGTCAGATAAAATATATAAAAAATTAAAAATTTTATATTTTTAATTATTTAGAAGCTACGGTAGCGATTTTACAATTACTATTGTAGACGTGCCAATTGTTGTCATAGTCAATGTGTCAACCGCTACGTTAAACCTATGACAGTGATTACATAACCTCTTCCATAGACAAACCTATGGCAGCGGTTCCATAACTGCTGCAATAGACTAGTCTATGGCAGTGGATTTATAACCACTACCACAGATAAGCTTATTGCAGTGATTTAGATACTGCTGCAATAGACACTCTATGGTAGCAATTTTTAGAACTGCTGCAATAACTGCTACCATAGACCTACGACAACGGCTGTAGTGGCAGTGGTTAGCTAACCGCTGCCATAGCTTATAGCAATGGTTTTTTGGGCTACGAAGCGGTTACAAACTACTGCCATAGCCTTATTTTGTAGTAGTATTTTGCTCTAGAAATGCCTCCAAAAAGATGACCACTTAGAGATCCACTACCTCTACCATCAGATCTAAGCCAAACCTACCTGCTCCAACACCATCACCGGCACCACAACCTCCTCCACCATCAACAATGGTGGATCCAGAGCAATTTAACCTATTGGTATAGTAGGTTCGCGACCTCGCTGAAATGGTGCAGGCCATGCTGCAACCTCCGATGATGGTCCAACCGAAAAACCCTCCATCGGAATGTCAAGAATCAGTCCCAAGGAGGCATACTCGGGCCAGCAGACCCATCATGTCTAGGAAGGTGAAGTAGAGTGCTGAGAGCCCTTGCTTCGATCATGATTCTTCTCCAAAAGAGACCTCCCCTATCTACCGTCAAAAATTCTTCAAGATCCATGATCGAGATAAGGCCCTCGATCGAAAGCTTCAAAAAATAGATCAACGGATTGAAAAGCTCTGCCATGTTGCCCCAGCTTACTATGATAACATCTACACTAACCCTCTTTCCTCCTAAAGAATCATGCGAGAGTCAATCCCATCGAACTTCAAACTCCCCCATTTTGAGAGCTACGATGAGACCACTGATCCGGTCGACCACTTGAAGACCTTTCGAACCATGATGCTGCTTCACGGTGCATCAGATGCTATCTTGTGTCGAGCTTTTTCATCTACTCTAAAAGAAGTGGTAAGAAACTGGTACTCAACATTGAAGCCGGGTATGATCTTTTTTTTCAGCCAAATGAGCCATCAGTTTGTGGCTCATTTAGTCAGCAGTCGACGTTTTAGATGAGGTTTGAACTCCTTCATCAACATCAAGTAGCAGAAAGGAGAGTTCATCCGAGCATATATCAACTGCTTCAATG
The DNA here is from genome assembly GCA_006176705.1 of Cocos nucifera. NCBI lineage: Eukaryota > Viridiplantae > Streptophyta > Magnoliopsida > Arecales > Arecaceae > Cocos > Cocos nucifera. Next base: position 45,912 of record QRFJ01007180.1, read on the forward strand.
CCACTGCATTGGAGGTCCGAAACATGGACCAATCTGTTGCTATGGCTACCTTAAAGGACGGCCTTCAGAAGAATGACCTACTATTCTCCCTAGAAAAGAAGTATCCTAGGGATTTTGTAGATCTACTAGCTCAGGTAGAAGGCTACGCTCGAGCTGAAGAAGCCTTCAAGCTGAAGAATGAGGAAGACATGAGAGAGTAGTAGGCGGGCGAATCTAGCAAGCCCATGGTTGAGGAAAGGCCGAATGATGTTCGACCATGCTCGCAAACTCTCCTTGAGTGCAAGCGAGCTTGAACTTTTTCTCGAGCTCATCATCAAAGAAGCCCTAATAGAAGGGTGCGAAGAAGTTCTCCCTCTAGAAGGTTCCACAACTATGCTCCTCTTAATGCTCCAAAAACTTAAGTACTAATGAAGATCAAGGAGCAGCTGCTAAGGTCGGAGAGGATGCACACTCTATTGGAAATATGTTCCAAAGCCAATTATCAGCCTATTGATGGTTGAGCTATACTTTTATAATTATATATAAATTATGAATTAATAAAAAATTTTTTGGCATTTTTCATCATAAATTTTTTTTATCTTCTAATGAACTCTTATGTTATGATGAAGTCCTTAGGACTATTTAGACTCGACAAAGAAGGATTTATCATTTAGTCCTTAAAATAGTTCATGACCAAATGATACATTGTTACTTAGGATAATAATATTTATTGAGTATAGGTTGTTATGTGCCATATAGGTTGGTTGTCTTCATAACCAAGGAGTGTTGAGATACTAGTATGGCATGCAAGTAAGATGTATGGATACATCTGCACTGAACGTGACCAACTTCGAAGCTTTTCTCCTATCAAGATTAGCTCCGATGGAATATAGGTAAAAGTATCCGTCTGATCTAATATCACCATAGTGACTTTCAAGCAACTTACTATGCTTTGGTGCCAGACTATCTGAATTTCTACTTCAATGATGGAAGGTTTCTGGGCATAGTCAAGTACTTGAGGAGTCAGTGCGTGTATCAAAATAGGATTGACCACTCCTGATTTCAGAAGCTGTGTTCAGTTATGTTTTAATTTAGCAAAGTCTTGACCAGAGTAGTCTTAGTGAGGAGTCACGGGACTAATTGCTTTGAGATACGATATGGATGTATTTTCTTGGATTGACAGTCTAACCCTGAGTCATCTATTATATAGAGGTCATAGGGATGAATTATAAGGTAACCATATTCACGTAGGTTCTGAATATTGCGATTATGACTATTCAACTTATCCGAACATTGGGTACTATTGCTAAATCATCACATCGATTAGTATAGAAAGTAGTTTCTATGATACCGACTTAGGTTCGAACTTATGGAGTCACACACACTAGAGGTTCCTACCTAATCTGTTGGCTGGTGAAGAGTCCCACTGAGCTGGGACTCTATGGTCAAGAGTCCCACCAAGTTGGAACTCTTCGACCAAGAGTCCTACTAGGTTGGGACTCTAAGTCATACCTATTTGTGACTCTATGATCGAGAGTCTGGACTCTGTAATCATGAGTTTCACTCATTTTGGGCATCGGGGTTAAGAGTCCCACTAATTTGGGACTCTTTAATCAGGATTTCATATCGATGGACTCTATTGTTCGAATACCCATCGAATTTGGACTATGTATTCATGAGAGGTTTAATTAGTAATTTGATCACTAATTAACTTAATTTGATTGTGTAATTATTTTTGATTCAAGTTCAATTAAATTAGATTCAATTGGGTTTGACCCAATTAGGTTATGAGATGACCTAATCGCCAAGGAGGTTTGATCCCTAATTTGATTAGGGGTTGGACTTGATCAATTCTTGATTTTATTAAGATTTAATTGAGCCTAATTAAGCCTAAATTGGTTTGATTTAATTTGATCTAATTAGGCCTAGCCAAAGTTGTTTGAGTTAGTCCAATTGGATAAGGTTCCCTATAGACAAGTTTGACTAGTCTACTTCTCCCTTGCGCCACCTTCGCTTGCGCCCTTTTATTTCCTCACGAGAATGATATTCTCATGACTTATTTTTCATGTATAAAGGGCTCACAATCAGCTTTCCCACATTCCAAATGGATAGAGATGGGTTGTTGGTCTTTCAAATTCAAATGGGATTTAAACTTGAATGCGCAACAACCTTATCTCTTCGCTATGCCACCTCACATTTTTGCACCCCCTTTACTCCATGAGAAAAGGTTTCTCATGAAGTATTTCCATGCACAAGAGAGGGCTCATGTTTTCTTTCTTATGCCCTAGATGGATGAAACAAGTTTGGTTAAAATTTGAATTCAAATGAGATTTGAATTCAAACTAGTAACCAACCCGATCTCATCCATACACGCATAGAAGACTCGATCTTGTGCAAAATAAAAGAAAAATGATTTTTGGGTGTGTGAACATCTTTCATTGAGAGAAAGAGTACATGAGCTTCCCCTTCTATGTGAAGAAAATTCAAAAAAAAATCTTAGAAAAAGTTCCAGAGAAATTAGTGTGCAGGGTTTGGGTGGGAGTGCTGCCCTAGGTTTTCAATCCAGGGTTTGGAAAGAGTTTGTGTGAGCTACGAGCATCGTGAGCCCACCAAATTTTAGAGAGAACCTTCTCTACCTCTCTACTATGTCTATCAGTAGCCCAGAGCATCTGTGAAACTCATAGATGAAGATCAAAGCTATTTGATCAAAATAACTTCTGAAAGACTCCGGTGTCGAGCTAGCACTCGTAGGGAGCCGATCAGGATTAGGAGCCTCATGTGGATGATCTGTGGAGGCCAGATATCTGTGTGGCTGCATCATGACTAGTAGACCTCCTCGATAATGATCAAATCATTGTGATCAACTATCCATGAAAAGATATTGCATTCTGAACACAAAGATGTAGTAAATGATTTGCTGCATAGTTTTATTTTCTGGATCTATATGAATGCATGCATATTATATTTAGATTCTTAGTATAGGGTCTAATATTTTGATATGATCAGTAGATAATTAATTAGAATAATTAACTTTTTTTGCTATAATTTTGCTATTTTTGAAAATTTTTTTGAAAGTAGCACTGCAAACCCTGCACTATTTTTCTTCAAATGGTATTGAGCTAGGGTTCGCTAAACATGATTTGCTTGCATGTTTAGATTGATAATTTAGATTTAATCAAAATATTAATCTAATAATCTAATTAATTAGATCTAGAAATTAAAATCAAGATTGTACGGACTGTAGGTTGTCCTATTGTAGGGTTTACCCCTTATAGTGCAAAGATTATCATTGTACGTGCTTGATCTTATAATTGATCATAAAATTTTTAGATTAAATCTAATTTTTTTATGATATAATATATTAGATTTTAATCTAATTTTTAATCATGAATGCATGTTTATATAGGATCTAAAGTTTCATTCATGATTTAGTATTATATAGTGTACATTATTTTAGATTAAACCCTACAACTAGTATTGTTTGTAAATTGAGCCAATTCAATTTTGAAGTAAGTCAACTCAATTGGTGAACAATGCCAAGTTGTAAAAATCTTTCAAAATTTTAAAAATATTTTTGAAATGCCGAATCCTAATCCTCAACCCATTAACTTAATTAAAATTAAGTGAAATAATTTAGTATCTAGAATTGTGAATTAAGACCCTAAGTTATTAATCATAAACTTATGGATTATTGGGTTAGATGAATTAGGTCCATAAATTGGGTTAGACTTAAGGTTAGTTAAGAAATGGACTAATTTATAGTAGTTGATCAAATCTAATTAAATGTTAATTTAGATTAGGTCAAGGACTTTATAGACTTAATTATAATAGTTGTAATTGATCAAGTCCATGCCTTTAACAAGGACCAAATGGACTTGATTCATGGCTATGTGATTGAATACAAAATTACTAGATTGATCAAATTAAAACTAATAAACTAAATGGTGTCTAAGGTAAGTTTGGCACTTTGACCAGTGGTTTTTAATTGGGAGCTACTTGCATTGATTTGATCTTTGACGAGTTAATGGCATGTGCCTTCCACTGATCTTACTTACCTGGCTATCCTGGTGAATTAGATTTTGATTAGATCACTTAGTGATTTGGATTCACCCATGTCAATTAAGTAAATCAATCTGACTGATTTAGGTGCTCCAAGTTCCAACCTAGCTTAGATCTTTTTTGATCTGACTTTATCAAGTCAGTGGTAGGATTGAAATTGGCTCGCTAAATTTCTTTCTCTTCTTAAAATATGTTAATTAAATCCTCTAAAATTATTAGATACTTAAAAATAAAATAGTTATATAGATAACTAAATCATAGCCTCCCATTAAGTTGAGAGATAAAGGGTTTATTAGTATAATGATCATTGGAAGCCCAATGGCCTGGTGATTATTGACTAATAAAATTATCATTCATAAAATGATGATTTGGTTATGTTTTTCTGATGGTGGTTAGGTTGGCTGACCAACGTCAGACCTGATTATTTATTGATTAGATAAGTGTTAGATATATGTGACCTAGAAGCCAGAATTGGCTGACACTTGTAATATACTTCTAGGGGCAAAATTATAATTTTGTTTAAAATTAATAAATGGGTTATTTTCTATCACATATGTGTATTTAGTGTCTGTGATACATCCTTTGAGTTAATGGCAATGATAATTCATATTTTCAAAAGTTGAAAATTTTAAGAACATGAATAATCATTATTAACTCCATAAATTGCTCCTGCTATAGGATCATCACAGGAATGTGTGATTGATCGAAAGGTTGGTGTACAATCGCTTCTCTTTATAGAGAGAGCCTTGAGTCTACGGTGTGGAGACACCGGAGCGAGAGTACAGGTACTCATTAAGAATGAGGGACTGAGTGTGACCACTCTAGTAGTTATTAGGAAGTCTACCTTCTCATTCAATGACATGACGTCGATGCTGCAGTAGTGTGTCTGGTTCTTTGACCTGAGGTGGCATCGACAGTTCACCTTGAGGATGTTATAGTTGACTACACCATTACTGATCGTCTAGCTATGGAATCTGAGGGTAGTTTGGCTATAGCATGTTTCATCGTAGGAACTGGATGACATCAAGATGGAATTCTATCTACCTCGGTGGCAGAGGGTAACCCTATGATAATCATGAGAATAAAGTCCAGAAGCCCATGGCCATGGTAGAGGTGAAATAATAGAAAGAGTTTCTATTTAGATTTTTCACATTGGACTCGAAATCGAATGATTACATCATATGACAGAGACTAGGATTTGACGAGTTACCTTAACCCTAATCTGATCGGGACTCAAGATAGAAGGACTGAATCACATAGTAGCTGCACCAAGAGATTTCGCATCTCAGCTTTGATGGGTTCACCATATACCTGCTAGGTGTCATTGGTGGATTTGGGAGCAATTAGAATGATTTAGATGATCGATCATTCTAGCTGTTCGAATCAGAAGAGTTTGATCCATTCGAAAGAGTTCGATATGATGTCGATGATAGAGATTCATGACATATTCCATTACCATACAGAAATGAACTAATTGGGTCATACAAACAAGGTTTGAATCTGGTGATCATCAATTAAACCTGATCTAGTTAATTGCTCTGAATGAGATTCAATTAGGTTCAAGGAATCGTGCTAGCACATGGATTGAACCTAACGTTCTTCTTTTTCTATCATAAATAAGTTGTTTGCTGATCAAGGAGTTTGTGCTCAATCGAGGCCTTCATATGGTCTGACTGGTTAGGATGTCCAAGTTAGAAAAGGTTGTCTTATTTGTAAGATATTACCTGCCATTTTTGGTCACCTGCCATTTCTTTGTTCTTTGACTTTGGTCCAAAAGTCTACCTTCGACTAGTCAAACGTTGACCATTGATACTTTAACTTTTTGACCGACATATCATGCACCTATTGGAGAGCTGGTGGGGCCTGTCTCCTGCTAGAACCTGGCAAGGAGGAGGTGCATGCCACCTAGTGTGCGCCCAAGTTGGAGGCGCCTAGGAGTCCTTATTGGACAAGGACTCCACCTCCCTTTTGGATTTCAATTAGAGTCTTCTAAGAATCTAGTTTGACTGGTCTTAGGCCCCTCTAAGGAGGAATCTAGGGGACTCTATTCCCCCACTCAGATTTAGATCTGATTTCACAAAGGGTTGTGATTGGTTGGGAGAAGAGAAGTTGGATCAATAGTCAGTCTATAAATCAGACCTGCGCCAACTCAGATTGAAACATGAATATGATTGAGAATCATAATTCCCATGCCAAGGCTACCTCTCCTCTTCTCTCTGCTCATTACCTCCTTCTCCATCTCCTCTCCATGTCCAAAAGGATTTTGGACTTTGCGTTTGGTGCGATCCCAGATCAAAGAAAGGCGATCAAAAGCAAGAAGGCTGCGCTGCTGCAAAGGAGCTGGCTGATCTTCAAAAGGAGTTTTGAAGATCCTCCAGATCAGATCCAGATCTAATTTTTGGAGATGTGATAGAGAAGAAGAGGATCTCTAAATTCAGCCCAAGTGGATACCAGCAGAGGCCAGGCGCTTGCGTGGCTAGATCCAGAACCTTCCGCTGCATATTGGATCATCAATAGGATAATAGGATTACCCAAATCAGGTAAATTAAATTTGATTTAATTTATCCTTATTTATTTTATTTATTAAAATAATAAGAATTAGATCTAAAATATTCCAGATCTGATACAGATCAAAGAGAAAAATTTTAAAATATATCTCTTGATCTGATCAGATCTAAACGAACCTGGACCGGGAAATCAGGATTTCCCTTCAACTGGTATCAGAGCCATGGTTCTAAAAATGTTTAGATCTAATTTTAAATTTATTTTAATTAGAAAATAATTGATTTCAGATGTCACATGAGATGTGATCAGATCTAAAATTATGAAAAATTAAAATTAAATGATTAGGATCTAAGATTAAAAGATATGCAGACTAGTTCTAGAATAGAATAGTTTCTATAGAATAGTCTTGCATGTTTTCAATATTAATTTGATTAACCCATATTTTAGATCCATTTATTAACTATTTTTAATATTATAATGGTTATAATAACATCTAAAAAATAGTAAATAAAATTATTTTATTTTAAACATCAATATGAGATGTGATTGATGCATGTCTAGACTAGTTGTAGAATAGTTCTACATAGTTGTCTAGATTAGGGTTTATTTTGATAAGATCAATTTAAATATAATTTTTTAGATTATTATGAGATAATTTAGATCTTAAAAAATGCATGATTCGATACATGAGATTGTATGCAAATATGCCATGATTAGATTACTTTGTATATGAGATATATGTATATAGATCTGATACTATTTTGTAGTATTGAATGTTTCCTGATTAAGGCGTTCCTCTTGGCTGTCGGTCATAAGAATGAAGAAGGGTTTGAAGGCCTCTCTTCTCATTCGATGGGTTGTTCTTATGATGTGTAGGGGTGCTGCGTGTTCGTCCTTAATCAGAAAACCAAAACTTCTTTCTGCAAAACACTAGATCCTGAAAACCTAGGATTTATTATGCATATTTTGTTATGAACCCTACTTAATTAAGACTTAAGTTTATGGAATATTAATTAGGTCTAAAATTGAGAATTTCAGATCTAAGACATATTCATAAACTGGGTTCGGACTGGTAGAGCTCAATTAGGTCTAAGCGGTTGAATCATCGAACAGAGTTGGTTAGATGGGATCAACAATGCTTAAATTGACAGCCCTAATAGAATTAAGTCTGGGTCAGATCGAGTCATGATCAAGCAAGATCTAATTGGCTCAGAGGTTTAGAGTCTGGATTGTAGGCTAACCCAATTGGTTCATGATCAACCATTTGGTGTCTAAGGTAAGTTTGGCCATAACGATCGACTGATTTTAATAGGAAGCTATGACCTGAATGTGTTCTTGTACGAGTTAATGGCATATTCCTTCCACGATCTCACTTACCTGGCCATAATCTGTTGACACAATTTTTGATCTGAGAGTGGTCAATAATCGACGCTAACCATGCCACTAGTTAGTCATAATTGTTATGACTAAGCCAAGTCTAGTTTTGAGACCTAAATCAATTCTCCTAAGAAAGATTAAGTCTGAGGTCTTCCACCATTGTAGATGTGCGGAACCTTCCCGGGGTGATTGTTCTGCGACATAGATACAGTGGCTCAATTGCACCGGAAAAGATTGCAACCATGTCTATTAGGCATTGGATCGCTATGGGCTTGGAGGATGAGTTGGCTCAATATATCCGGATACGTGAAGAGACTCATTAGGAACCCAGTCTATGCAATGGTGGTCTGACTTAACTATAGTGAGTGGATCAATATTTTGGATACGGTGAGATTCATGAATTAGAGACCAAGTTGGGTGCACATAATTAGAGAAATCATTGAACAGAAGTTGTTCATCATTGGCTAACCCATCACCAATAATGTTAGGTGAGGTGATGAGTCAGTTGGTGAGACCGCACACCCACTAGAAATCACTAATCGTGGAGATTTTTGCATCTCTAAGAGGGGAGTGTAGGGATCCGAGAAAATAGTGGAAGCTAATTTGTTTAAAAATAAAATCTCTAAAGAAATTGGTCAAGTCAAAATTACAATATCTAACTAGAATCTTTGACTTTTTATAGGAAAATGTCTGCGTCCAACCCATTGGCACATATCGTGGACACACATAGACTGATCGGATCCAATTATAAAGATTGGCTCAGGAACTACAAAATTATTTTGGGTTCTAAGAAGTTAACCCATGTTTTGGACTAGGACCCTCCCACAATACCAGCCCATCCATCTGTTGAACAGAGAGCGTCTCTGGAAAAATGGATAGACGAAGATAATAAGGCCAGATATTACATGTTGGGCTCGATGTCTGATGAGCTCCAGCCACAACATGAGAATATCAGGACTATACTCCAAATGTTGGCTCACCTGCAGGAGATGTTTGGTGAACAGAGTCGTGTAGCCAAATATCAAGTCACGAAATAACTTTTTAAGGCTAAGATGCGTGATGGACAGTCAGTCCAAGATTACTGTCTGACAATGATCAAGAACATGGAGGAGCTTGAGAAGCTCGGTGTGAAGTTGGACTTGGCCTACAGATGATTATTTTATAATCCTTGACTGATGCATATGGGCATATTCATGAATTACACATGCATAAACTTCAAAATTCCTTGGCCGAATTTAATGAATATGCTGGTTACCGCTGAGCTTTCTATGAAAGATTCTAAAGGCTCAGTTACTTGCTATGGAACGGACTTCTTCAAAGAAAGTCTTCTGAAAAGAAAAGAGTCTTGTGAAAAAGCAAAAGGTGGAAGGATCAAAGAGAAGAGAAGGCAGCCGAAGAAAAGGCGCCGTCGCAAAGGAAAGTGTTTCATTGCAACAGCGATGGCCATTGGAGCGGAACTGCCCTACTTACCTGGCCACCTGAAGAAAAGAGGAAGGTCCTTCTGAAGGTATGCTCATTATTGAGTCTAACCTTACGGTTTCTTCTGCATTCAGTTGGGTGCTTGACTCTGGTCTAGTGCTCATCTGTGCACTTCTATTGCAGGGTCTTGAGGATAGCAGGAGGCTGGGGATGGAGACATGATCTACGTGTCAGTAATGGAGCAAGAGTTGCTACATAGCCATGGAAACATATCCTCTTTGATTACCATCTGGTTTAGACTTAGTTTTGAAAGACTGTTTATTTTGTGCCTGCAGATTAGGTGAATTTGATTTCTGTTTATGCTTAGCAACGAAGGTTTTGTGATCACTTCTTAAGGACCATTGTAAATTTTTTGAAGGAAATAAATTGCAAATGGTTTTCTTATTAATGGCTTTATAGCTACATATTGATGTACTATTTTAACTATCGGCAACACGTGAATGCAAACGACCTATTGATATACTAAATGACAGTAATCTATGGCACTGAGACTAGGTCATATAGCAGAAGACAGGATCAACAATTGAAAGAAAATGGGCTATTGAGTCCGTTGACTTCTGAGTCATATCCAACTTGTGAATCTTGTCTTCAGGACGAAATGACTAAACTCCCTTTTGTAGGACATGGGGAAAGGGCCACAGATCTCCTTGCCCTAGTACATTCTGATGTGTGCGGTCCATTTGATGTACCGGCTAGAGGCAATTTTGCCTACTTCATTACCTTTACCGATGATCTGTCTAGGTATGGGTATGTGTATATTATGAAACACAAGTCTGAAGCTTTTGAAAAGTTCAAAGAATTCAGACATGAAGTAGAAAAACAAACTGGAAAATCCATTAAGGTTCTTCGATCAGATCGAGAAGGTGGATACCTTAGCCAGGAATTTCTAGACTATCTAAAGGAAAATGACATAGTCTCTCAATGGACTCCACCAGGAACACCTCAACTCAATGGGGTTTCAGAATGGAGAAATCGGACTCTATTGGATATGGTTCGATCCGTGATGAGCTTCACAGACCTCCTTGATTTCCTTTAGGGATACTCATTGTTAACTTCAATCTATCTACTGAATAGGGTTCCCTCTAAAACCGTTCCTACCAACCGTATGAGATATGGCATGGTAAAAAACCAAGTCTGAGTCTTCAGAATTTGGGGTTGTCCAGCTCACGCAAAAGACAACAAGCGGACAAGTTAGAGTTTTAGTCCTTCAGAGCTCGATTCTAGGATATCTAAAGAGTCATTAGGATACTATTTCTACATTTAGAAGATCACAATGTGATTGTGAGTCGACATACCATCTTTTTGAAAATAAGTTTATTCAAGACAGCGGCATTTGGAAATAGATCAAGCTTGATGAGGAAAAGTCTCAAGATGGAATGAGCTAAGGACCAATTGGAACCAATCAGTTTGAGCGCAATAAAAGGGAACATTACTCCACCACCTTCGGTAGATCGGAAGAGTTTTCCGTCCCCCTGGAAGATACTTAGGTATTATTCAGAGGGTAGGAAAAATGTTCCTCATTAGGTAATTGGGTGCTCATTGGTGAGATTCCAAAACCTACAATGCAGGCGATAATCAGATATCGACTCCGAGAAATGGCTAGAGGCCAATGCAGTCAGAAATGACTCATGCACTGCAAACCAAGTTGAACCTTGGTAGATCACTAAGAAGTATAGTACCTATTGGATTGTAAATGATCCTTCAAGAGAAGAGGGGAAAAAAAGTTGGTGTAGATGGGAATGTGGAGGACATTCAAGGCTAGACTATGAAAAGGTTATAGTACTAATGCGAAGGCATTTGGATATCAGGATACCTTTTTTCCCAAAAGTGGCTATGCTAAAAATCCATCCACACATTGCTTGCCGTTGCAGCCTATTTCAGATTATGAAATATGGCAAATGGACGTGAAAATGGCATTCCTAATGGATATTTTGGAGGAGACACTATATTGAACAGCCATTAGTTTTCACAAATCCAGTGATACTACGATCACAAGGTTTGCAAGCTGCAAAGGTCCATATATGGACTTTAAGCAAGCATCTCGGGAGACTTTGAAAACTCGTTTCATATGATGTGATCAAAAAGTTTGGTTTCATCAAAAAATGAAGAGGAACGTTGTGTTTGTTTTCAAAAAAGGTCAGTGGGGACGCTGTTGTCCTTTCTCTATATTTGTTCACATGGATGACATCCTCCTATTGGGAATGATATTTCCATGTTTGACGACAGTCAAAATATTTTGGTTGTCCAAGGAATTCTCCATTGAAAGACCTAGGTGAAGCATCCTTTATTCTAGGAATTAAGGTCTATAGAGATAAGCCGAATAGGGATGCTAGGCTTTTCACGAAGATGTACATAGAGAAAGTACTAAAGTGTGGTTTAGTTGGAAAACTCTAAGAGGGAGATTAATATCTTTCAGACATGTATTTCATCTTTCAAGAAGATGCTGCCCTAGCACACCTGAGAAAATAGACTGCATGAGCAAGATCCTTATGCTTCTGTAATAGGGAGCTCATGTATGCCCATCGCTAGTTACATGACGCTGATATAGCCCATTGGCTTGTGAGTGTCACAAGCAGATATCAGTCAATCCACGGTGAAAGAAACATGGACTTCTATGAAATGTACTTAGTACTTGAGGAAGAAACTAAGGATTATATGTTGGTTCTTTTGTAATGGGAACTCAAAGTCCAGGGATAACAAGACTCAGATTTCATGTCTTGATATAGATGATCGAAAGTCGACATTTGGAAGACTGTTTTGTATGCATATGGTTGGTCTGTCCGCGAAAGAGTCCAAGAAACGGTTGGATACCACCCAATTCCCCCATTGATTCCTCGAAAAAGGGTTACGTGAGGTCAAGAGGAGTCGAGCTTCTCAATAATGTGGCAGACCCACTTACAAAGTCATTGGGCCCACAGAAGTTCGAAGCCCACCTTGAGAAGATTGGGACTTAACTTGTAGCAAATTAGGCTTTAGGACAAGTGGGAGATTGGTTAGATATATGTGACCTAGAGCCAGAATTGACTGACACTTTGTAATACACTTCTAGGGGAAAAATTATAATTTATGACTAAAATCTATAAATGGGTTATTTTCTATCACATATGTGTATTTAGTGTCTGTGATCATCCTTTGAGTTAATGGCAATAGATAATTCATATTTTCAAAGAGTGAAAATTTAAGACTGAATTAATCATTATTAACTCATAAATTGCTCCTGACATAGGATCATCAGAGGATGGTGATTGATCTGGAAGGTTGGGTGTACAATCGCTTCTCTTTAGTAGATGAGTATTGAGTCTACGGTGTGGAGACACCGGAGCGAGAGTACAGGTACTCGTTAGAGGAATGAGGGCACTGAGCGTATACCTCAAGTGTCATTAGGAAGTCTACCTTCTCGTTATGACTGACTCGATGCTGGCAGTAGTGTGTCTGGTTCTTTGACCTGAGGTGCATCGGTAGCGTCACCTTGAGGGTGTTATAGTTGACTACACCATTATCGGTCGCTCCTAGCCATAATGGAATCCTGAGGTGTATGTTGGCTATAGCATGTTCATCGGTAGGAACTGGATGGCATCAAGATGGAATCTATCTACCTCGGTGGTAGAGGAGTAGCCCTTATGGTAAATCATTGAGAAACAAGTCCAGAAGCCATGGCCATGGAGAGTGAAATATAGAAGGGAGCCTTTCTATTAGATTTTTCACATTGGGATTTCGAATAGATGATTAATCATTATGACAGAGACTAGGCGTTTGACGAGTTTACCTTAACCCTAATCTGATCTGGGGCTCAAGATAAGAAGGACTGAATTCACACCAGGATTGCTCAACAAGAGGTTCGCATTCAGCTTTCTGATGGTTGCTCAACTTATATAACAAGGTGTATGGGTGGATATTTTTGGGGAGCAATTAGAATCGATTAAGATGATCGATCTTCTAGCTGTTCGAATAGAACGAGTTCTGATCCAATCGAAAAGGAGTTTCGATGATGTCGATGATAGAGATCATGACATATCATTTCATACTAGAACTTACTAACTGGTCACATAAACAAGTGGTTTGAATTGGTGAATCAATCAATTGACTGATTAGTTCAATTGATCTAATGAGATGAAGGGAAATCCTGATTTTTTTCGGTCCAGGTTCGTTTCAGATCTGATAGATCAAGAGAATATATTTCACCCAAAACTTTTTTCTCTTGATTCAATCAGATCTGATAAGTTTCGAGATCTTGATTTCTTATTATTTTAATAAAATAAATAAAAAGATAAATTAAATTAAATTTAATTTAAACTGATTGGGTAATCCTATACTATT